>RCIC01000067.1:0-133769 GCA_018883505.1 Ceratosolen fusciceps | reverse complement strand
CAGAGTACTCGACAGCTGTGGCTTGAGCCCCTCAATATGTACCTCCCTCGTAGGAAGAATGGAGGCCCAAAAACGGCCGCTTGTTATGGCTTGTCAAGCAGCAGATTATGGATAGCGGTAGCGATCGCCGAGCGTACCCATGCTGACACTGATTAACGAGCAAGCAAGAGCTAATACGGATATCTTCCAGCCTGAGCTGCTGGTCAGTAATTTGCGTCTGCTAAGCAGCGCACCACCGCAGTCTCAGGCCGAGCATATTTATCGTAGATATTACGGACTGGGAAGTCTGCCGGCAGCGGTGAGTCGCCTGGGCTATTTTGACGTGGAGCCCTATCGAATTGCCGCTCAGCTGTGGATGCCCACCGATGCCAAGGCCAGTTTGCTGCTGCTGCACGGTTATTATGACCACAGTGCCCTGTACAAGCATGTGATCGAATGGGCGCTGAATATGGGCTTTGCCGTGTTGGCGGTGGATTTGCCGGGGCACGGGCTGTCCAGCGGCGCTCGTGCTGCCATCGATGATTTTGCCATGTATCAGCAGGTGTTGCGGGGGGCATTGCAGCAGGCGGAGCAACTGGACCTGCCGCAGCCTTGGCACCTGTGCGGGCAAAGTACCGGGGGCGCCATTCTCATTGACTATCTGCTCAACGGGCAGCCGCCAAGCCAGATAGGCGAAAGTATTTTGCTAGCGCCTCTGGTGCGTCCGCGTGCTTGGGGACGCTCATTGCTGTGCTATCAGCTGTTACGGCATTTTGTGCGGGATATTCCGAGGAGTTTCAGTGATAACTCCAACGATACCGAGTTCCTCGAGTTTTTGCGTAATCGCGATCCGTTGCAGCCGCGACGTCTTCCGGCCAGTTGGATAGGCGCCCTAAGCCGCTGGATTGTGCGCATTGAGCAGGCTCCACCTAGCTCGCGCAGTCCTTTGATCATCCAAGGTGAGGCGGATATGACGGTGGACTGGCGGCACAATCTCAAGGTGCTGGAGGAAAAGTTCGACTCGCCACGCATCTTGCGCCTGCCCGGGGCGCGTCACCATCTGGTCAATGAAGCGTTGAGATTTCGCCAGCAGTATTTCTCTTACCTCAGCGAGCAATTGCAAAGGTAATCTAAGTGTTGGCAAGGGCTGCTCGCTATATCCCTGGTTAGCAGGCCGTTGAAAAGCGTAGGCGAGGTAGCCAGCGCAAGACAAAAACAGGCGAAAAAGCGGAGTTTACGTGTTGTAAATGAGCATTTTGAGCCTGTTTTTAACGCCACGATGGCAACGTAGGTGGTTTTTCAACGGCCTGCTAGTGTTGCTGTGCGCTTGCCAGGCCGGAGCGCACAGCAGCCAGAGCCGCTTGGTAGTAGCTCTGGCCTGCTGGGGATTGGGCGAAGTCGACAAAGCTTGCCAGCTCTGTATCGGATAGTTCCCGGTAGACGTGCAGCAGGGTGTTGTCCAGATTCTTGTCGATCTGCGTCATCAGCCGCTGGCGCTGGCCGGAAAGCAGTCCCTGGGCGGATCCGGCGCCAAGCATGCCGGGAATCATCTGGCTAAGGCTGTCGGCAGCGACTCCCGCCAGCGCTAGGCTGACCTCCACCCCCGCTTCGCTGGCTGGCAGAGCCTTAGATAATTGCTGAATCAGCTGACGACGCTTGCTGTCGGCCTGGTGCACTGGCAGGCCATCAGCGTACTGCGACAACTGTTGTGGGCTGGTGGCGAGCAGTTCCGCTGCGACGATTTTGCGCCCTAAAACCGACTGGAAAAACGTCAAAGCGGGTTGTGGATCCTGCAGCGTATCGCGCAGACTCTGCAAAGCGCGCTGGTCGATGGCGTTGGCGGCAAAACGCTGGTTGCTGTTATCCAGCAGAGCTTGGTACAGCACAGGGGGCAGGCTGTCGCGATAGCGCGTTTGCGCGGCGCTCAGGGCATTGCTGAAGTGCTCTCTCTGTTGCGTCCAGCCGGCTTTTTGGTACAGCTCATCGTAGCTGTCGGCCAGTACAGGCAGGCTCAGCAGCAGCAACAAAAAAAAGGACGACACACGCATGGAGATTCCTTGTCTGGCAGGTGCATGAGCAGTGGCTCGTGCTTGGTCCAGTCCGGTCGAGGGGAGGCTATTTTCAGCAGCTTGAGGTTGCTTGTCGAGATTCATGTGGCACTAAATAGAGTCCTATTCATGCAGAGCGATACCTGTAATTCCTTGCTTCAGCGCATCGTTGACGATCTTGTCGAGTCTGGATGGTCATTGCAGCATAACGCCGTTGCAAACAGTCTGACCCGTCAACTGGGCCAAGAGTGCCGTCAACGTATTGAACAGGGTGCATTCACGCCAGCGGGAACGGGCCGGGGTAGCGCCTTGGCGGTGCGCGAGCAGACTCGCGGTGACCATATATTATGGCTGGACGCTGGGCAGTCGATTGCCTGTGACAGCTACCTGCAATGGCTGGATGATTTGCGCCAGGCAATCAACCGCAGCCTTTATCTTGGCTTGCAGGATTTTGAAGGGCATTTTGCCTGTTATCCGCCCGGGGCTTTCTATCGGCGTCACCTCGACCGCTTTCGCGACGATGACCGGCGTACGGTAACGGCGGTGTTTTTTCTCAACGAGGATTGGCATAACGAGCAAGGTGGTGCCCTGCGCCTGTATCTGGCGAACGGTGAAATTCGTGATGTGCTGCCACAGGCTGGTACCTTGGTGGTCTTTATGTCTGCCGATTTACCCCACGAAGTGCTGCCGACCGGGCGGGAACGTCTTTCTCTGACCGGCTGGTTTCGTCGTCGTGGCGATGGTCCTCTCTGAACCTGTGCAGAAAATTCTGGTTAGCAGTTGTCTGCTCGGCGAGTCTGTACGCTATGACGGCAAGGGCTATGCACCCGCTGAGCTAGTGCAGCGCTGGTCTGTCGAGGGGCGCATAGTGCCGTTGTGCCCTGAGCTGGCTGGTGGTTTGCCGACGCCACGGGCTGCTGCGGAGATCAGTGGCGGGCAGGGGGCTGGCGTGCTCGATGGTTTGCTGCCGGTACTGAACATCGAGGGCGAGGATGTTAGTGCAGCCTTTCGCTGCGGTGCTGCGCAAGCGTTGCGCCTGGTCGAGCAACACGGCATTCGCATTGCCTTGCTCAAGGCTGATAGTCCTTCCTGCGGTAATCACAGTACCTATGACGGCAGCTTCACTGGGCGCAAAGTGGTCGGTGAGGGTGTCACCGCCGCATTGCTGCGCCGCGCTGGTGTGCAGGTGTTTAACGAGCAGGAAATAGCACAAGCGGCTGCGGCTCTGCTGGCGCTGGATTAATGCTTTGTAGACCCGGCGCGGATGGCGCGCTGTAGCTCCCCGCCAGGGCCACTGCCTGTACCAAGGGCGGCAGTGGAGGCGTTGCTCTATCTGGGCGCGGTCGCGTAAGAGTTGCTTGGTTCTATTCTTCCAGCCACACGTCTCGTGCCCAGTGCCAGACCGAGTCCCAGGTTTCGTCGGTGAGTTCTTCTTCCTCTGCGTCCCAGAGCAGCACAGTGCCGTCCTGCTCGACGCAGTAATAATTGCCGGCATCCTCACAGATGGGCACCAGCTCCCGGGGAACACCAAGGGACCAGGCGACTGAGGCTACTTCTGGCAGGTAGGTGTGGGATTGGGGGTCGGTGGCGGTTACTGGCTCAAGTCTTCCATACACCACATCACTTACTTTGAGCAGAAACTCGCGAAGGTCAAAGGGCAGGCTGATAAGAATTTGCTCTTCAATCTCAACCAGCAAATCCTCATCCGGTAGTTCCAGGGGAACCGGGACGGGTTCATTCAGTTCACGTAGCTGTTCGATAACTTCTTCCATGGGCTCTCCCACAAGGTTCGATGATGCTGTTCGGCTGTTATGGCGGTGCAGTTTTTATGTTGAAAGGAAAATAGCCACAAGTGAGGAAAAGGCAACCTGATTTTTGTCTCGAACAGCTTTTCCTGGCGAAGACGAAAAAACAAAACCCAGGCAAGCCCGGGTTTTGTTGAACTAGGGCTGTATTCAGCCGTTTTGCCGAATACCTGCCACCAGCCAAGGCTGGTTGTCACCTACTACCCGCTCAAGACGCCAGCTTTCGCTAAAAGTTTCCCCTTGGTCGAAGCGCGAGGTCTTCGACAGGCCACTGAAGGTGAGGGTGGCGACTGTCTTGTCACGCTGATCGTCCACGCCTTCAAGCTGTACCTCAAGATCGTCGATATAGGTGGACTGGAAACCATCGCCCAAATCTGCACGCTCACGCTTGAGGAATTCCAGCAGCTGTGGCGTGACGAACTCTGCGATTTTATCCATTTCGTTGGCATCCCAGTGTTGCTGCAGACTGAGGAAATGCTCACGACCGGCATTGATAAAGCTCTGCTCGTTGAACCAGGCAGGTGCATTGATCACCGGCTTGCTGGCGGTTTGGCTGGCTGCGCCGAAAATCGAGGGTTGTGCAGCTTGTGGCTGGCCATGGGCTTCGCGCTGGAATGGCGTAGCGCCAGCCGCCGCAGTCTGCTGACGACGGGCGGCAAGAAAGCGAAAGAGCAGGAAGGCGATCAGGCCGAAGATCAAGAAATCCATGATCTGCAGACCCTGGAAGCCATCGCCCATAAACATTGAGGCCAGCAGGCCGCCTGCGGCCAGACCGGCCAGCGGGCCAAGCCAGCGCGATGCACCGCCGCTGGCCGCTGGGGTCCGGGCAGGGGCTGGCGCATTAGCCGAGTGGGGGGTGGTCGGGGCTGTTTGACGGGCTTGATGGCTCGGCGCAGCACCGAACGACTTGCCGCCGCCAAAGCGTTTGGCGTCGGCATGGAAACTAAAGGACAGGCCCAGGAAAAGCACCAGGGCGATACTGAGGAAACGCTGCATTATCGGCTTTCTCTTGGTTAACGAAAATCTGGGGCATCTTGCCCGTGCTGTTTGGACATGACCAGCAGCAGAGTGTTTCTGGCTTTTGCCTGCATTGTCGATATACGGCGGCAGAACCGCCGTGGATCCGCTTGCGCCAGCTCCGCCCTAAGGGGTAGCTAAGGGTAGCGATGAAGCACAATACCAGGTAAAAACAGACGAAAGGCAGGCCTTAGCTGCTGTAAATAAGCACTTTTTGCTTAGGGCTATCCCGGTTCGGCATCCGCTCAAAGTGGTTGTAGCTTGGCATAGGCCAGCATCAGCCACTTGCTGCCTTCACTGGCAAAGTTTACCTGCACCCGTGCCTGTGCACCGGAACCCTCGAAGTTGAGAATGATGCCTTCGCCGAACAGCCCATGTTGCACTCGCTGGCCCAAACTAAAAGGAGTATCTGGTACCGCGCTGCCGCTAAACAGCGAGGGGTTGCCAGCACTGCGGCCGTTGTCACCGTAGGGGCGGCTGACAGTGTTGCTCAGGCGCACCTCCTGGATCAGTTGCGGTGGTATTTCGCGGACAAAACGCGATACTTTGTTATAGGTTTCGCTGCCATACAGACGGCGCGTTTCGGCGTAGCTGATCACCAGTTTCTGCATGGCCCGGGTGATCCCCACGTAGGCCAGACGGCGCTCTTCTTCCAGGCGGCCGGGTTCTTCCAGGCTCATTTTGTGGGGGAACAGACCCTCTTCCATGCCCACCAGAAATACCTGGGGAAACTCCAGCCCCTTGGCGCTATGCAGGGTCATCAACTGGATGCTGTCCTCGTGCTCGGCGGCCTGGCTGTCGCCGGCCTCCAGGGAGGCGTGGTCGAGAAAGGCCGCCAGTGGCGTCTGCGCTTCTTCGCCATCGGTACCTTCGTAGGCGTCGAAGGCGCGCGCGGCAGATACCAGCTCTTCGAGGTTTTCTACCCGTGCCTGGGCTTTTTCGCCCTTTTCGTCACGATGGTAAGCCAGCAGCCCGGACTGCTCGATGACCAGTTGCACCATGTTGTGCAGTGGCAAGCCTTCGACCTTCAGTGCCAGGGTGTCGACCAGTTCGACGAAGGCATTCAGGGCGCTGGCGCCGCGTCCAGTTATCACCTTGGTACCTACGGCCTGGTGCAGGGCGGCCCAGAGTGACAGCTCGTTGGCCCGGGCGAACTGACGCAGGCTTTCTACGGTTTTTTCACCTATGCCACGGGCTGGCACGTTGATCACTCGCTCCAGGGCCGCGTCATTGCCGCGCTGATGGATCAGCCGCAGATAGGCCATGGCATTTTTGATTTCGGCACGTTCGAAGAAGCGCTGACCACCATAGATACGATAGGCGATCTTTTCCCGCAGCAGGGCTTCTTCCAGAACCCGCGACTGGGCATTGGAACGGTATAGAATGGCAATTTCACTACGCTTAAGAGCATTGTTGCGCAGGGCTTGTTCGATGGACTCGACCACATAGCGGGCTTCATCATGCTCATTGAAAGCAGCATACAGGCTGAGTGGTTCGCCTTCGCCGTCCTCGGTCCAGAGCTCCTTGCCCAGACGCCCCTGGTTATTGGCGATCAGCGCGTTGGCCGCCTTGAGAATGGCAGCGGTGGAGCGGTAATTTTGTTCCAGGCGTATGGTTTGTGCATCGGCGAAATCGTCAGAGAACTGTTGAATGTTCTCGATCTTGGCACCCCGCCAGCCGTAGATCGACTGGTCGTCGTCGCCTACCACCATCAGGCTTTCACCGCCACGGGCGAGCAGACGCAGCCAAGCGTACTGGACGGCGTTGGTATCTTGAAACTCATCCACCAATATATGGCGAAAGCGTCGTTGATAGTGTTCAAGCAGGCTGGGCTTATCCCGCCACAGATCAAGAGCGCGCAATAGCAATTCGGAGAAGTCGATGACCCCGGCGCGGGCGCAGGCTGCTTCGTAGGCTTGGTAAATACCGCGCATGGTGGCCAGGAACAGGTCACCACTGGCCTGGATGCCTTGGGGACGAATGCCTTCGTCCTTCTGTCCATTGATAAACCACTGTGCCTGGCGTGCTGGCCAGCGCTGCTCATCCAGGCCTAGCTCGCGGATCACACGTTTGATCAGGCGTTGTTGATCGTCGCTGTCCAGAATCTGGAAGTTCTCGGCTAGGCTCGCTTCCTGCCAGTGCGCACGTAATAGGCGATGTGCCAGACCGTGGAAGGTACCCACCCACATGCCGGCCGGACTGCTGCCGAGCATTTGCTCGATGCGTTGGCGCATTTCGGCCGCCGCCTTGTTGGTAAAGGTCACCGACAAGATGCTGTGGGGTGAGGCGTTTTCCAGTTGGATCAGCCAAGCGATGCGATGCACCAGCACGCGGGTCTTGCCGGAGCCGGCACCGGCAAGCACCAGTTGCCGGCCCAGGGGCGCAGTCACAGCCTGGCGTTGGGCGTCGTTTAAAGAGGCGATGAGCAGTTCGGGATCATTTTGCATCGCGGCATTCTAGGGGGCTGAAGCGGGTAGGGCAAACACAAGCGGACTGTTCAGAGGAATGCCTGCAAATGAACGGAAAAAGCCTACGGGATATAGCAATGAGAAGGGTATTACACCTTTTTAATCATTTAATGTTATTTTAAAATGGTTTTTTTGCCCAAATAGCTATAATGCATGTGGATCCTATTGCGGCTGTCGTACACATTTGGGTGTAAGGAGTTCTGTCTGTGTTGTCGTGGTTGAAATCCTTGCTGGATAAGAGAAGCCAGAAGCGTGCAATGCGTAAGCTACCTGCACTGCAGAGATGTACAGAAAGGCTGCGTAGAGAATATCCTCACTACAGCATAGGTACAGGTACCTACGGCCCGCTCCGGGTTAAGGACTGGAATGAGGGTGCCACTTTGGCTGTGGGAGCCTATACATCCATTGCCGATAACGTTCTGGTTCTTTTGGGAGGGCATCATCGAGCGGACTGGGTCAGTCAGTATCCTTTCCCGGCCATAGTTAAGGAGCTCGCAGGAATCAAGAATTACGGTGTTAGCAGGGGCGACGTGGTGATTGGCAGTGACGTCTGGATCTGCACCAACGCGGTGATTCTATCCGGAGTTAAGATCGGTCATGGCGCTGTGGTGGCCAGTGGTGCCGTGGTGACTCGCGATGTAGCGCCCTATTCGGTTGTTGCGGGAAACCCTGCGCGGCACGTCAAATGGCGCTTTAGCGATGAGCAGCGCGAGCAGCTGTTGCGCACAGAGTGGTGGAGCTGGCCAGAGCAGGAGATTCGGTGTATTGCCAACTTGCTTTGCTCGGATGACATCGAAGCATTCTTGTCTTACAGTCGCAAGCGCCCTGCAGCTTCTCACCAGCAGCAGTAGCTGCTGGTGCCTGGAGGGTGCAGCTCAGGGGTGTTGCCGTTGTGGCGTCAGTGTCAGCTGCATAAAGGTCAGATCTAGCCAGCGGCCGAACTTGCAGCCGACCTGCGGCATTTTCCCGGTACAGATAAAGCCAAGGCGTTGATGCAGTGCTATCGAGGCTGCGTTGCTGCTCTCGATGGCCGCCACCATGACGTGTTTGTCTGCTGTCCTGGCATGTTCGATCAGCGCCCTTAATAAGGCCAAGCCCAAGCCTTGGCCGCGCTGCTGCGCATCGACATAAAGCGAGTGCTCCACGCTGTAGCGAAAACCCTCGGGGATGCGCCAGTCAGCATAAGTGGCATAGGCCAATACCCGGTCCTGCCCATTGACCGCCACCAAAACCGGGTAGCCCTGAGCCATACGGGCCTCAAACCAGAGCTGGCGATTATGCAGGTCCACAGGCTGGTCTATCCACAGGGCGGTGCCGGCGATGACTTCGTGGTTGTAGATATCCAGGATGGCGGGTAGGTCGGCCGCCACAGCAGCACGTATGTGCATGACAGTCTAGCCTCAGTTGTCGCGATCGACGGCGAAGGATGACCAGGCTTGACGTGTGGGCATGATTTCAAGACGGTTGATATTGATGTGCTCCGGTAGGCTGGCGACGTAGAAAATCTGCTCAGCGATATCTTCGGCGCTTAGCGGGGTAGTGCCGCGGTAGAGGGCGTCGGAGGCCGCTTGGTTGCCTTTGGTGCGTACTAGAGTGAACTCGGTTTCGGCCATGCCCGGGGCTATATCGGTAACCCGTACTCCTGTGCCGAGCAGGTCGCAGCGCAGATTGAAGCTGAACTGCTTGACGAAGGCTTTGCTGGCGCCGTACACATGTCCGCCCGGATAAGGCCAGTCACCGGCGACCGAGCCAAGGTTGATAATGCTGGCGCCTTTACCGGTTTTCAGCAGCAACGGCAACAGCGTATGGGTGACATTGACCAGGCCGGTGATATTGGTATCTATCATGGTGTGCCAGTCTTCCAGTGCGACCTTTTGCGCCGCTTCAGGGGCCAGTGCCAGGCCGGCATTATTGATTAGTGCATGAATCGTTCGGAAGCGCTCAGGTAAGCTGGCAACTACGCTCTTCACCGCCGCTGCGTCACGTACATCGAGCCCGGCGATATGCACTGGCACTTTACTCTGCAGTTCCTGCTCTAGGGCTTGTAGGCGATCCAGGCGTCGCCCACTGAGTACCAGGGCCCAACCTGCTTCGGCGAAACGCTTTGCAGTAGCACGCCCAAAACCTGACGTTGCACCAGTGATAAATACCACTTTGCTCATAGACAGCCTCGTATTGATTTTACGGTGTATCTGCACTGTTGCCGTCAGCCCAGGCGTGTCGTGCACAGAGCAAAAAGGCTATACAGTGAGTTAGTGCTTTTGGGCGATTATGCACGACTTTTTCTGTTGCAGTCTTGGCGGGGCTGGAATGAAGCGTGGTTTTTTCGCGGCTCGTGCGGGTCTTAGCGGGCTCGGTTTGGTCTAGTCACAGCTAGTTGTCACACTAGTGGGCGATCAGTTACTTGTTGGGAGTTTTATTATGAGCAGTAGCGACGAACATGAGGATGAGCAGTTCACTGAGCAGGCCCTGATTGAGGCCGTAGAAAACCAGTTGCAGCAGGGGCAGCCAGTCTTTGTACAGGCGGTTCTGAACAAGCTGGCCTTGGTGGGTTATGAGCACGCTGAGGCTGTGCAGATGATGGCCATGGTGCTTGCCCATGAGGTGAGTGCCATGCTGCACGAAGACCGTCCCTTCAGCGCTGAGCAGTACGAGAGCAAGTTACGGGCTTTGCCCAGCTTACCTGAATAATCCGCGCGAGGAAGACTGGCGTCTGCCCGCAAAAGCGCAGGGCCTCTGGCTGCCTAGGTGTGCCTTGTTTGGCGAGCAGGTTCAGCTAGCTTCTGGGCCGCCCAGTCCATGGGCGCCCAAGCGTGGTGCAAGGAGCTCGCTGAAGCATGCCTCAGGAGGCTGCTGGCTCACTGGCCCCATTGGTGGTGGTTGGTTTGCGTGGTGATTTGTTACTGGGGCTGTTTGTCGCAACTTTAGTGGGTTTGGTTGCTGGCTTGGCTGCTACGGGTTTGGCCGTGGTTTTAGCTGCAGGCTTGCTGGCGGCAGCTTTGCTGGCAGGCTTGGCAGCTGTTGCTTTGACTGCGCTTTTGCTCTCCGGCTTGGCGGCTACGGGCTTAGCCGCAGCTTTAACTGTCGGCTTGCTGGCGGTGGCTTTGCCGGCAGGTGAGGCCGCGGGCTTGCTTGCTGTCGGCTTGGCTGCGGCCTTGGCGGCAGGCTTGGCCGCTGCTGGTTTAGCCGTGGTTTTGCTTGCAGTCTGACTGCTTACCGGTTTTGCTTTGGCGCTGGTCTTGGTCTGTGCCACGGGTTTGCTCTCAACTTTGCTGCGGCTATTTAGCAAGTTGCTTACTGTCTCTTGCACCTTGCCGACATTCTGCGCCAGCTTCAGGCTTTCCTTGGCATCCAATTTGAGTTGCGTAATGTATTGACGGGTCTTGCTTTGATGCTTCTGCAGCGAGTCAAGGGCTGCTTCCAGCTCTTCTACCGCTGATTTGGCCTTGGCCTGGGCTTTTTCTTTTCCGGCTTTGGCTGCAGCCTGTACCTTGGCCCGTGCTTTGTGCAGTTTCTCTTGGGTTTTACCGCGTTGTTTCTCTAGTTTGGTCAGCACTTTTTCCGCATCTGCCAGGGCCTTTGCGCAGGCACTATCGAGATGCTCAAGTAGGCTACCAGTAAGTTGCTGGAGCAGATGCAGGGGAGTGGTAACCGATTTTTTCTTCTTGGACGACATGGTGCATCTCCTGGCGGATGTGATGCACCATACTAGACTTGTGGCATAGCGTCCGCCATAGCCTTCTGCAGGCTTATGGCGAAAACGCGAGTCGGTTAACGCGACGCTTGTCTAATCAGGAAACGAAACTGCCCCTTTGTTGCTTGTGCGCCGTGTGCAACACTTCGATCAGCTGATCTTCCAGGACGAAGCGTTTTTGCAGCATCTCCTCCAGTTGGGTGAGTTCGGCATGGATCGTTGCCTTGTCCACGCCTGCTGTATCGCAGTGATCGTTGAACGCCAAGGCCGCTTCTGTACTGACTCCTATCTGTGGGTAAATCTGACTGGCCTGCTCCAGTCCATGCTGATCGCCGAAGGCCTGGGCTTCTTCGGTGAGCTGTTGATAGATCTCGAAGTGTCCGGCCGAAACGTAGTCGACCAGGATGTCGCAGAAGAGCTGGACGGCTGACTTGTCGTTGATGTCATCAATCGAGGCGTAGGCACGTACCAGTTTGACGCGGTCTTGCAGCCAGCGATCGATCAGCAAGTGAACACCACCCCAGCGCTCTTGGGCATTGCGGCAACTTTCTAACATTACGACTCTCCACCAATCGGTAGTTCCTGTAGGTAACCGAGCGAAGATCAGTGCTTAGAAACTCTCCGTGTCACTAAAAAATCGCCCGCTCACTGCTGTTAGCTTCCATTCAATTAGCACTGATGAGCCTGGTGGGATCATCAGCCACAAATGCGGCTACTTCCTAAATGTGCCGCAGGACCACGACACTAGCACAGTTTGTTCGGCGTCACGGTCAAATTTTCAGATTAGCTGATTAGCTGAAGATAATCCGCTCAGCTGATGGCGTTGGCTGGCTGAGGTTTCGGCACAAGGCAGGGGCGTTTGTGCCGAAACCCCGACAGGACCTAGGCGCTACCGCCAAGGCGTTGATCGAGCAGGCCAAGTCCTTGCTGAAACAGGGCGTTGCTGCGTTCCACTTCACCCAGTTGGGCGAGCAGCCTGGCCAGCTCTGCACAGGTTTCCGGATGTTTCTCGAAGCTTAGGCTGCTCTCGAAGTATCCGCGGGCCTTGCCCCACAATTGGTTGCACAGGCACAACCGGCCGAGGGTAAGCAGTAGCGCAGGATCTTCCGGGTGCTGCTTGAGCCAGCCTTCAGCGTATTGCAGTTGGCGTGTGACATCTGGGCCATGGATAAGACCGTAGAGACGCGCCAAGCGGCTGTCGTAGGCATGGTTGAGGGCTCTACGCAACAGTTCTTCGGCTACGCTGGTGGCGTCGAGTCGACGCAGGCGCTCAGCGTACAGGGCGAGCAACTCTGCTTCGTTGTGCAGGCTGGGCGACAGTGCTGCCCAGGTCTTGGCCAGTGTCGCTTGATCTGCATCTTGCACCGGTAGCCTGTGCAGATACTCGCTCCAGGCCTGACGCTCCAGGGCGATCAATTGCTCTGCTGGCAGTGCTTTGTCCTTGCGCAACGCCGGTAGTAGTTGCAGTAGCGCTTGCCAGTCACCACGCAGCACTTGGACCTGTTGCAGCTGGCGCAGTAACTGAAGATTGCGTGGATAGCGCTCTAGCATCACTTGGAGGGTTT
This sequence comes from Ceratosolen fusciceps, assembly GCA_018883505.1. Classification (NCBI taxonomy): domain Eukaryota; kingdom Metazoa; phylum Arthropoda; class Insecta; order Hymenoptera; family Agaonidae; genus Ceratosolen; species Ceratosolen fusciceps. The sequence continues at coordinate 121,193 of RCIC01000067.1, read as the reverse complement.
CGCTGGCGGCATCCAGCTGGTTTCTGGACTGTTGCAGTTCGGCATGGGTCAGGGCAATTGCCAGTTCAGCCTGGGGCTGGCGTTGTAGCGCCTCGGCGAGTAAGGCATCGGATTGCTCGTATTGCTCCAGATGGCTGGCTGCCCGGGCGGCGCCGAGATAGTGAATCAGTGGCTGCGACTCGCTGCGGGCAATGCTGAGGAGGTGGCTCTGGGCCTTGGCCCAGCGACCCTCGATCAGTTCCTGAAAACCATTGGCCGAGGCGTTGCGTATGCGTCGGGCGCGATGCAGGCCGGACCATGGATTGATCAGTCCCAGGGATGTCAGGGTGGCGCGAATGGCTAAGCGTAACAGCCAGATCAACAGGCAAGCCAGCAACACCAGCACGACGAATGCCCACAGGCTAGACTCGTAGCGAAAGCCTTTGTAGGCAAACAGTACATAGCCCTTATGTTGGAAAAAGGCTAGGCCGAGTAGTGCCAGGGCGCCGATAACCAGCAGGCTCAAAAGCAACCGGTAGACTCGTTTCATGGCTTGCTCTCCGCGCTGGTTTGCACGCCTTCACGGGCCGCCAGTTTTTGCTCGATATAGGCCTGAACCGCGTTGAGCGATTGTTCCAACTGGGGCACTTCGACTTCTATGGGTTGCGCCATGAGCTCGTCAATACGCTTGCCAATGCCGTGGATCTCAGGGTTGTCCTGGTTGAAACTGCCCTTGAGCACTTCATTGGCTTGGCTCAGTGCTTGCTGATAAACCGCGCTGTAGCCGTGCAGTGCGGCCCATTGTGCCTGCTCCAGGGCCAGGCTCAGGCTCAGGCGTACCTGACTTAGGCTCTGTCCGGCCAGCAGGGGGCGCACGTTTTGGTCAGCATTGAAATCCAGGCGAAAGTATTCTGCTGCTGTACGCAGGCTGCGCTGCCACCAGCTGCCCGGTTCGCTTTCGGCTGCCAGCTCGCTGAGCACGCCGCCATCGGCAACAAATTTAGGATTGAGCGAGTTGAGCTTGGCTGCCTGCTCGCGTAGTGCGGCAATTTGCAAAAACAGTCCGGTGCGATCCGGGTTGTTTACGGCGCGCAGGGCGGCAAGACTTTTGGCCAACTGCTCGCGGGCAGCGAAGGCAGCCGGGTCATCCTGGTCGCGGAGAATTTCGTCTGCACCTTTGACCAGTGCGGTAGCACTATTGACGTCCTGCAGGGCGGAAAGGCGCAGACTGGCTAGACGCAAGAGGTGTTCTGCTTCGGCCAGGCGCCAGTCCTGGCGGCTGGCGCCTAGCACGGTCTCCAGACGTTGATTAAGTAGTTGCTGATCGCCTTGCAGCTGCGCCAGTAGGCGACGGCGGTCTTCCAGCTCCTGTGCATTGGGCAGTTGCCGTAGACGTTGGTCCAGATGTTCGGCTTGCTGTAGTAGGGCGTTGGCTTGCTTGCGGCTGCTCTGTAGCTCGTTGGCCTGCACAATCTCTTTGCTCTGTAGGGCGCGCAATTGCCAGATACTCCAGCCGCCAGCTGCCGCGGCTATTAGCGCGATCAGCACGGCCAGCGCGGCCAGTGCTGTTCCGGCAGAGGCGGATTTTGCCTTGGCAGGGGCTGGCTTGGGGGCTGGAACCTGTTGTGCAGCTGGTTCCTGGGCAATGGGAGAATTATTTTCGCTCACGTGTCAATCCTTCGCTTCACAAGTCGGGAGAAGCCTGCGTTTGCAAGGCCGCCAGCAATGCAGTGGTACTCGCTCCATGACAGGTTACGATCTGGCAGGCCCCCAGCTCGCGGGCCTGCTCGGCAACCCTACGGCTCGGTACGAATAAGGCTAGTCGGGCCAGTTGCTGCCAGTCGTTACCGGCCAGTTGACGTAGGTGTGCCAATCCCTGCCCACTGCTGACCACCAGTGCGTTCAGGCGTTCCACCTGAATGCGCTGCTGCAGGCTGGCGGCAGGATAGTCTGGCAAGTAACGACGATAGAGCTCTAGCTCATCAACTACAACACCCTGTTGACGTAGCTGATCGGCCAGCAGGGTACGGCCCCCTTGGCCACGCAGGATCAGTACGCGGGGGAACAGGGCCGCGCTGAGGATGTTTTGCAAGCGTGCATCGGCCAGCAGCGCTTCGCTGTCCTCGGCCGCGCTAGGCCAGTAACTGGGCAGACCGTAGTCGGCAATAATCTGTCCGGTAGCCTGGCCCACGCAAAACCAGGGTTGATCCAGCAAGGGTTGCGGCCAATAGCGGTCGAGTAGTTCAAGGCCGAGGCGTGCTGCTGGCTTGCTGACTACCAGGATCAGACTGTAGCGCGCCAGCTCGCAGATGGTTGCGCTCTGTTGTGGTGTTTCTGCCAGGGCTTCTATGGCCAGCAGGGGCATGCAAGAGGCGTATATACCCTGCTCTGCCAGGCTCAGAAGTTGCTCCTGAGATTCTCCTGCGGCGCGGGTCAGCAGCAGGCGCCAGCCTGTCATGCGCTACCGCCTGCGGCATAAACGGCCTGCAGAATTTCGTTGGCGCCTTTGGCCAACAGATCCTCTGCGACCGCTATGCCCAGCTGTTCTGCGTCCTGCGCCGGGGCGCGGCGCTCGGCACGCAGCAGTTGTTCGCCGCTGGGGTCACCGACCAGACCGCGTAGGTAAAGCTGCGGACCTTCAAGGGTGGCGTAGCAGGCGATGGGTACCTGACAACCGCCGTTGAGGCGCTTGTTCATGGCGCGTTCTGCGCTGACGCGAAAAGCCGTTTCGCGATGATGCAAGGGCGCCAGTAGTGCCTGCAGCTCTTGGTCGGCGACACGGCACTCAATGCCCACAGCACCTTGGCCGCCAGCGGGCAGGCTGTCTTCGACGCTGATGAAGGCTTTGATGCGATCGGCGAAGCCCAGGCGGATCAGGCCTGCGGCGGCCAGAATGATGGCGTCATATTCTCCGGCATCCAGTTTGCTCAGACGCGTATTGACGTTGCCGCGCAGAAACTGAATATGCAGATCTGGGCGTCTGGCCAGTAGCTGCGCCTGGCGACGCAGGCTGGATGTGCCGACCCTGCTACCCGTCGGCAGCGACTCCAGGCTGGCGAAACGGTTGGAGACGAAGGCATCGCGGGGATCCTCACGCTCGCAGATGCAAAACAGTCCCAGGCCTTCAGGGAAGTCCATGGGCACGTCCTTCATTGAGTGCACCGCAATGTCGGCCTGCTGTTCCAGCAGCGCGCTCTCCAGCTCCTTGACGAACAGGCCCTTGCCACCGATTTTTGCCAGGGGTGCGTCGAGCAGCTTGTCGCCGCGGCTGACCATGGGCACTAGGCTCACTTGCAGTCCCGGATGGGCCTCAAGCAGGCGGCTTTTGACGTATTCGGCCTGCCATAGTGCAAGGGCACTTTTACGCGTTGCGATGCGGATCTCGCGGAGCATGGGATGGTTCCAGAAGACGAAGTGCCAGCATGATAACAGGCTCTTGGGCCTTAAATCTGCGTGCGTAGATGTCTGCTGTGGGCTCCGCTTTTACTCTTGGCTTTGGTCGCGGCGCTACCGGGTAGCCAGACCACCTCGCATGCCAGCTAACATTGCACGTTGCTTGTGGTTTACCCTGGAGGGTATTACTGAGGACCGGTGTTTATGGACAGACTCAAGCAGAAGCTTCAATTACCCAGCGCCGAGCAAGCGCTGCCAGGGCGTGATCAGCCAGTGGCGTTGCCTGCGGCGCATTATGTTAATGGCAGGCCCTTGCAGGGCCCCTTTGCTCCGGGGCTGCAGCGGGCAATCTTTGCCCTTGGCTGTTTTTGGGGCGTGGAGCGCCGTTTCTGGCAGCTGCCTGGGGTATGGACGACTGCCGTAGGCTATGCCGGCGGATACACTGCCAACCCCAGCTACGATGAGGTCTGTAGCGGACTGACTGGGCACGCAGAGGTTGTGCTGGTGGTGTTCGATCCGCAACAGATCAGCTATCAGCAGTTGCTGAAGATTTTTTGGGAGGCCCACGATCCGACCCAGGGCATGCGTCAGGGCAATGACCTGGGGAGTCAGTACCGTTCAGTCATTTATTGCACGGATGCGCATCAGCTGGAAGTCGCCGAGCAAAGCCGGATAGCCTTCCAACTTGAGTTGCACAAACAAGGTTTTGCTGACATCACCACGGAAATTGCCATGGCCCCAAGCTTTTACTATGCAGAGGCCTATCACCAGCAATACCTGGCGAAAAACCCAGAAGGTTACTGCGGGCTAAAAGGCACGGGGGTTTGTCTGCCTGCCTAGCTGGTGAGCGTTGTGTCGGTCGCCTGCCGGTGGATTTGCGAAATAAAGCTTAGGTTTAAATGTTGCGTTGCGTTGCCTGGGATGTGTGAGGGATTGATTCTGGTCATTATCGACGCCGCGACATTAGGCCATCATCGCCACCGCCGAGCACTTTGCGCAGCATGCAGGTGCCGGTGACTTGTGATTCATGGGAGACCGCAACCAAGGCAGGGCCTTTCCCTGCGGCAGTGGGCTGCGTGTGCAAGTGGCTGGGTTCAAGCTTTAGCTCTGCCCAGCAACCGGCCATGGCTCGCTGTCTGTGCATGGACAATAGAGCCAGGCATTTGAGGGTATGCAGACACCACAGGACGCAAGCCGGCCGCTTGTGCTCCGCGGATAAACGTGGTCTGCCTTATAAAACTTTTAGCCGTAGTTGGATTAGCTGATGAACAAGATAATCGTGAGTCTGCTGTTGGCCTTTGGCCTGGCGGGAGTTGCCCAGGCGGCAGGTGATCCGGTTGCTGGGCAGTCCAAGGTGCTCGTCTGTGGTGCTTGCCACGGCCCCGACGGCAACAGCCCACTGCCCAACTTTCCCAAACTGGCGGGGCAGGGCGAGCGCTACCTGATCAAACAGATGCAGGACATTAAGAGTGGTGCCCGGGTGGTGCTGGAAATGACCGGCATGCTGGCTCCGCTCAGTGATCAGGATGTGGCGGATATCGCCGCCTACTATGCTGGGCAGAAAATCAGCGTCGGTAGTGCCGAGGCGCCCCTGGTTGCGCGCGGCCAGGATTTGTTCCGTGGTGGCAAACTGGCGGAAGGCATGCCCGCCTGTACCGGTTGCCATTCTCCGGACGGCAGTGGTCTTGCGGCTGCTGGCTATCCTCAGCTTGGTGGTCAGCACGCGGCCTATATTGCCAAACAGCTCACGGCGTTTCGCGAGGGTGAGCGTAGCAATGATGGCGACAGCATGATCATGCGCGATATTGCCGGCAAGCTGAGCAACAAGGATATCGAAGCTCTGTCGAGCTACGTGCAGGGCCTGCATTAAGCCACGCCTGACTCGACTCAGTCAGGCGCAGATAGATAGCGCCTGACTGTGATCCCATATAGCGCCCGCTTGGTGGGCGCTAATTTTTCCCCTGCAGTCTACTTTCGGCAGAGTGCAGCAGGTCTTCTGGCAGAAAGTCGCGGTCCGGGTTGTAGTCGGGCTTCAGATAGTTGCCCAGGGCTTCTAGATCGACCGGGCTCAGGGTGCCAGCGGCCTGTTTCAGACGCAGATTGTTGAGAATGTAGTCGTAACGGGCGTTGTTGTAGTTGCGCACTGCGCTGTACAGCTCACGCTGTGCATCAAGCACGTCGACTATGTTGCGCGTTCCCACCTGGTAGCCGATTTCCGTGGCCTGCAGCGCGCTCTGGTTGGAGATGATCGACTGTCGACGTGCTTGTACCGTCTCCACATCAGTGTTAACGGCGCGGTACAGGTTACGGGTGTTCTGCACCACCTCACGGCGCAAGCCTTCGCGCTCCTGTTCGGTCTGGTTGAGGCGCTGGTAAGCCTCGCGGGCCTGAGAGCTGGTCAGGCCGCCGCTATATAGCGGGATACTGAGCTCCAGACCAATGCTGCTCTGGGCGACATGGCCACTGTAGACCGGATCGCCAGCTATGCCGGTATTGGTAAACCCAAGGTTGTCGTTATCGCCACGCTGATAGCTGGCTACTGCATCCAGGGTTGGTGCGTGGCCTGCTTTGCGCTGGCGCAGGGTGTCCTCGGCGGCAGTCACGGCAAAACTGTAAGCTTGCAGGTTGAGATTTTGCGCTGCCGCGGTGTTGACCCAGGCACTGGCATCGGCTGGCACCGGCGGCAATACCGGCAGGCTGTGACGGATGCCTTCAATGCTCTGGTACTCCCGATTGGTCAGTGTCATCAGCGCTTGGAAGGCGTCTTCCACATCGCGTTCGCTGATGATGCGATTGGCTCGGGCGGTGTCGAAGCCGGCCTGAGCCTCGAGTACGTCGGTTCTGTCTGAAAGGCCCACCTCGAAACGCTCCTTGGCCTGGCTGAGTTGGCGCTGGAAGGCTGCCTCCTCGGCCTTGTTGGAGGCCAGGCTGTCCTGGGCACGGAGTATCTCAAAGTAGGTTTCGGCGCTTTGCAGTATCAGGTTCTGTTCGGTGGCCGAAAGTTCTACTGCGGCCTGTTCGCTGACTGCTTCGGCGGCTTGCAGCTGGTACCAGCGGTCGGCGCGAAACAGTGGTTGGCTGAGGCTGGCCTGGTAGATGGTGCCACTGCGTGAACTGGTCAAGGCTGGGCTGTTGAGCTCGGTACGGCTGTCGTTGAGCTGGGCGCCGGCACTGAGGTTGGGCAGCAATCCGGCGCGGGCTTGGGGTACGCCTTCTCGGCGTGCCAGATAGTCGGCACGGGCCGCCGCCAAATCGGCATTGTTGGCCACGGCCTGTCGATAGACCGAAACCAGGTCGGTATTGACCGATAGGGGAGCCGTTTCTGCCCAGGTTGTGGCGACTGCAGTGCAGGACAGAGCTGCGGCCAGGGAGAGTCGGCTGAGCATGTCTTGTAGTCCTCGGCTGTAAGGTAGTCGGCGAGACTAAGCGTCGCCTTCAGGGTGGTCAAGCGCTGTTGCTTATCTCTTGTAGCTGAGTTTTGCGTGCTGGGCGGACGTTGCCGTACGCCCTGAGTCTCAGTAGACTGAGCTGGTTCTTGTCGGGGTGCCCAGAATGATGGGCTGAGATCGGAAAATTCCGGATCCCGTTGAACCTGATCAGGTTAAGGCCTGCGTAGGGAACAAGAGGTTTGTGCTTGTGGCGAAGTTTTCCGCACCGCTCTGCGGTACTCGCCCCCCGGCCGCCGCTTGCTGCCGGGACAGCTGAGGACTGTCACCTTGGCCCCGTCTGCTATGCATGCCCTGACAAGTTAAGGTTCGCTCCGACATTCAGCCAGGAGCCCGAGCCGATGAGCAGTAAACAACAAGTCAAACTGAGCGAGTCCGCCCAGGTCGATCAGCAGTCTGTGCAGCCTTTTCCATGTTCCCGGAAAATCTATGTTCAGGGATCACGTCCCGACATTCGCGTACCGATGCGTGAAATCAGTTTGGATGCGACACCAACGGCTTTCGGCGGCGAGCACAATGCCCCGGTGACCGTATATGACACATCGGGTCCCTATACCGATCCCCTAGTCAACATTGATGTGCGCAAGGGCTTGGCGGATGTGCGCTCGGCATGGATTGCTGATCGCCAGGACACCCAGCTGCTGCCGGGTTTGAGTTCGCGCTTTGGCCAGCAACGCCTGGCCGACCCTGAGCTGGCGAAGATGCGTTTCAGCCATATGCACAAGCCCCGGCGCGCCCTGCCTGGTAAAAATGTCACGCAAATGCACTACGCCCGGCAGGGCATAGTAACGGCGGAAATGGAGTACGTGGCCATCCGCGAGAATATGAAGCTGGCCGAGGCCCGTGACGCCGGGCTGCTCACCCAGCAGCATGGCGGACAGAGTTTTGGCGCTGCCATTCCCCGAGAGATAACGCCGGAATTCGTGCGTCAGGAAGTGGCCCGTGGGCGGGCGATCATCCCCGCCAATATCAATCACAGCGAACTGGAGCCGATGATCATCGGCCGTAATTTCCTGGTAAAGATCAATGGCAACATCGGCAATTCGGCCCTTGGTTCATCCATAGAGGAAGAAGTGGCCAAGCTCACTTGGGGGATTCGCTGGGGTTCGGATACGGTGATGGATCTGTCCACCGGTAAGCATATCCACGAGACCCGTGAATGGATCATTCGCAATAGCCCGGTGCCCATTGGAACTGTGCCCATTTACCAAGCATTGGAGAAGGTTGGCGGGATAGCCGAGGATCTGAGCTGGGAGCTGTTTCGCGATACCCTGATTGAGCAGGCCGAGCAGGGTGTCGATTACTTCACCATTCACGCCGGAGTGCTGCTGCGATATGTGCCTTTGACTGCCAAAAGGGTGACCGGAATCGTCAGTCGCGGTGGCTCGATCATGGCCAAGTGGTGCTTAGCCCACCATAGAGAAAACTTCCTTTACAGCCATTTCGAAGATATCTGCGAGATCATGCAGGCCTACGACGTGTCCTTCTCCCTGGGCGATGGTCTGCGTCCAGGCTCGATTGCCGACGCCAACGATGCCGCGCAGTTCGGTGAATTGGAAACCCTGGGCGAACTGACCAAGCTGGCCTGGAAGCATGATGTGCAGTGCATGATCGAAGGCCCGGGGCATGTGCCCATGCAATTGATCAAGGAGAATATGGACAAGCAGTTGGCCTGCTGCGATGAGGCGCCTTTTTATACCCTGGGGCCACTGACCACCGATATTGCTCCAGGTTACGACCATATCACCAGCGGCATAGGGGCTGCGATGATCGGCTGGTTCGGTTGCGCCATGCTCTGTTACGTGACTCCTAAGGAGCACTTGGGACTGCCCAATAAGGATGACGTGAAGACTGGCATCATCACCTACAAGATTGCCGCCCATGCTGCGGATCTGGCCAAGGGCCATCCGGGGGCGCAGATTCGTGATAATGCCCTGAGTAAGGCGCGTTTCGAGTTTCGTTGGCAAGACCAGTTCAACCTTGGCTTGGATCCGGACACGGCGCGAGCCTTCCACGATGAGACGCTGCCCAAGGAGTCGGCCAAGGTGGCGCACTTTTGCTCTATGTGCGGGCCGAAATTTTGTTCGATGAAAATCACCCAGGAGGTGCGTGAGTACGCCGCCGAAAACGGGTTAAGTGACGAGCAAAAAGCCATTGAGGCCGGTTTTGCCGAGCAGGCAGAGCGCTTTCGCGAGGAGGGCGCGGTGATCTACCGGCAGTTGTGATGGTGGGTCATCTCCAGCGCCATAGGGCGCTGGAGATGACGATCAGGGGGTTATGTATGCCGGTCGCACTATGCCCTGCAGCTCAGAGTAGGGAATCAGGATTTGCGGATGGCCATCGGCATAGGGGGCTATCTGGCCGACATCGTACTTGAGCATGACGGCGCTGCGCAGAAAGGCGATGTTCTGCGTCTTCTTGAATGGCCAATTTTGCTGGAATTTGGTGTCCTCGGCATGGCCCTGACTAACCAGCCAAGCGCGGTGAGCGCGTTCGGCGACCTGCCAAAAGGCAGTTTCCTCGCCTGGTACCAGGATGTCTTCGGGCTCCAGCACTTGTTTGCTATGCCGATCGACATTCAGGTAGCGGCGTCCCGGCACGCCCTGGGCGCCTCCTGTGAAGTGATAACTGGACAGTTCGATCACCACTATCTTTTCATGCTGTTCCAGTACCTTGGCTTGTAGATAGCTGACCCAGCCGGGTTTGGCGCTGGCTAGAAACTCTTGTTCGTGCTGCTGCAGTGTATGTGCCCGCTCGCCTGTAGCCTTGAACACCATGTCCAGCAGGGTTGCTTCGATGCGTGCATCCAGCTGGGGTTGGTTGCTCAAACGTTGCAGCTCAACATTGACCAGCGGACAGTCCTGGGCGCTGCAGCCCGCCTTTGTATGCTCCCAGCTCAGATGATTGGTGGCCAGTTTCGTGCTGTCTTCATCCGGAGCCAAGCTCTGACAGGCACCTAGCCAGAACGTGGCGCTGAGGATCAGGATGCGGCTTAAGATTCTTGGGCTCATGCAGAAAAAATTTGCCTTCAAAAGAGGTTACGACTGCTAACAGACGGCAGAGTTCTCGGCTATTGTGCACGAAAAGCACTTTACCTAAGCCAGCTAATTAGTTGCTTGCGATAAAGACCGTGCAGCCCCTAGGATGGTTTCCAAGGTGATCAATTGAGGATAAGCAGATGCCTGAAACGTTCAGCCCTGGCCCGGGAGCCGTGGAAATCATTGAGCATGAGGAATGCTTTCGCGGCTTCTATCGTTTGGATAGGTTTCGTCTGCGCCATAAGCAGTTTTCCGGTGGCATGGGGCCTATACTTCGACGGGAATTGTTCGTGCGCCATGATGCTGTGTGCGTGCTGCCCTACGATGCGCTGAATGACAGAGTGGTACTGATTGAGCAGTTTCGCATCGGTGCCATGCACAAAGCGGCCAGCGCCTGGTTGGTGGAACTGGTGGCTGGGCTTATCGATAAGGATGAGGCACCAGAGGAAGTGGCCCGGCGTGAGGCCGAAGAAGAAGCGGCCTTGACCCTGACCTCGCTCTGGCCGATCACCCAGTATTTTCCCTCGCCGGGCGGCTCCGACGAGTTCGTGCACCTGTTCTTGGGGCGTTGTGACAGCAGCGGCGCTGGCGGTGTGCATGGTCTGGCTGAAGAAGGTGAAGACATTCGCGTGCAGGTGTGGCCTTTCGAAGATGCGTTGCAGGCGGTGCGTGATGGGCGCATCAACAATGCCGCCAGCATTATTGCGTTGCAGTGGTTGGCGCTGAATCGCGCCGAGGTTCGGGGGTTATGGGCATAGGGCTGTTGCGTGAGCGCTACCGGGTCGATCTGATCGAGCTGCAGGCTGCCTGCGAGGCCAATTATGCGCGGCTGATGCGCCTGCTGCCGAGCATGCGCGATGCGTCAACACTGCGTCGCGTGGCCCTGAGTCAGGGCGAGCGCCAGTTGGGTATTTTGGCGTTGGAGGTGGTGGAGCGTTGTCCCTATACCTCGACGGTGCAGGTGCGCCAGGAGTCTGTGTCGCCCTGGCTACCCTTGGCGCAGATGGAGGTGCGGGTCTATCACGATGCACGTATGGCCGAGGTTACTGCTGCCGAAGGTACGCGGCGCTTTCTTAGCGTCTATCCTTACCCGAACCTGGCTATGCATCAGCCGGACGAGAAAGCCCAGTTGAACGTTTTTTTGGGTGAGTGGCTTAGTCACTGCCTGGCCTGTGGACATGAGATGGAATCGCTGTTTTGAGGCATAACACTTCGCGTTAGTTTGAGCTTCTGTGAGTCAATCCGTGTTAGTTACCCCGCCTTGCTGTCAACCTCCTTTCAGCAGTCTCGCCTATTAAGGAGCAGATCCTTGTCGCACCGCTTTTCATCTACCGCTGACGATGGCTCGGTATTGCTGGTACAACTCACAGATAGCCACCTGTTTGCCGATGCAGACGGTCAGTTACTAGGCATGCTGACGCGCGATAGCTTGCAGCGGGTCATCGATCTGGTCCGTATCGAGCAGCCACAGCTGGCGATGCTGCTGGTCACCGGGGATATCTCCCAGGATGGCAGCAGGGCGTCCTATGCGCAGTTTCGCGCGATGAGTGCAACATTGGCTGCACCGGCGCGTTGGATTGCGGGCAACCATGACCATTGGCCGATGATCCGCAGTTTGTGTGCCGATACCGATCTGCTGGCGCCGGTGGTGGATATCGATGGCTGGCGCATCACCATGCTCGACTCAACCGTGGCCGGCCTCGTGTCAGGATATCTGTCGGAGCAGCAGCTGGAACTGCTGGAAGACTCCCTGAGTGGAGCGCCACAGCGCTATCACCTGGTTTGCCTGCATCACCATCCGGTGGATATTCAATGTCGTTGGATGGATGCCATAGGTTTGCGCAATGCCGATCAGCTATTTGCCGTGTTGGATCGCTTTCCGCGGGTGCGTGGGCTGCTCTGGGGCCATGTCCACCAGGAAATTGACCGTATGCGCGGTGATCTGAGGTTACTGGCATCCCCTTCCACCTGTGTGCAGTTCGCCCCACACAGCGAAGATTTTCGAGTTGACGGCAGTGCGCCGGGTTATCGCTGGTTGCGCCTGCATAAAGATGGCCGCTTGGATACCGGGGTGTCACGGCTCACCGAATTTGCCTTTAGCCCGGACTATGATGCAGGCGGTTATTGATCTTCTGCACTCGCGGACTTGCGGTGGACAGCTTTGCACTAGTAGCCTCCCAGTATGACCAACAGTATTCTCTACATTCATGGGCTCAACAGCTCCCCTGCGTCCAGCAAGGCCCGCCAGCTGAGCGCGGCCATGGGCGCAATGGGCCTGCAGGAGCGTTTGCGGGTTCCCAGTCTGCATCATCATCCGCGTCAGGCCATTGCCCAGCTTGAAGCGCTGATTGCCGAGCTGGGACGGCCTGTACTGGTCGGCAGCTCACTGGGCGGCTACTATGCCACCTATCTGGCGGAGCGGCATGCACTCAAGGCGCTGCTGATCAACCCGGCGGTACGCCCCCATGAGATGTTCGATGGTTATCTGGGAACGCAAACCAATCATTACAGCCATGAGACCTGGCAGATGACCACCGACCATGTGGTGGCCCTGGCCGAGCTATGTGTGCCGCCACCGAGTGACCCGGAGCGCTATCTGGTGTGGTTGCAAAGCGGTGATGAAGTGCTTGATTACCGCCAGGCCCAGCACTACTACCAGCGCTGCTCGCTGGATATAGAGGCTGGCGGCGACCATGGCTTCCAAGGCTTTGTCGATCGCCTACCGATGCTGTTTGCCTTCGCTGAAATCGCGCCACAGGCCTGAGCGGCCGCGCACCAATACCGATCATTCAGAGCAATTTACAGACCTATGGCCCAGCAAAACGCCTATAACGCAGATGCTATCGAAGTTCTTTCCGGCCTTGATCCGGTGCGCAAGCGGCCCGGCATGTATACCGACACCAGTCGTCCCAACCATCTGGCTCAGGAAGTCATAGACAACAGCGTTGACGAGGCACTGGCTGGGCACGCCCGCTCTATCCTGGTGATTCTGCATGAGGACAACTCACTGGAGGTGCTGGACGATGGTCGTGGGATGCCGGTCGATATCCATCCGGAGGAGGGTGTTTGCGGGGTCGAGCTGATCCTGACCAAGCTGCATGCCGGGGGCAAGTTCTCCAACAAAAACTACCAGTTTTCCGGTGGCCTGCACGGCGTTGGTATTTCTGTGGTCAATGCGCTGTCCACCCGTGTCGAGGTACGGGTCAAGCGCGACGGCAATGAGTATTGCATGGCGTTTGCCGATGGTTACAAAGCCAGTGACCTGCAACTGCTGGGCACTGTCGGCAAGCGCAATACCGGAACCAGCGTGCATTTCTGGCCGGATGCCAAGTATTTCGATTCCCATAGATTTTCGGTCAGCCGCCTTAAACATGTGCTCAAGGCCAAAGCCGTGCTTTGTCCCGGGCTGTCGGTGAGCTTTGAGGACAAGGCCAGTGGTGAGCGGGTTGACTGGCTATATGAGGATGGTCTGCGTTCCTATCTGGTCGATGCTGTCAGTGAATACGAGCGTCTGCCCAATGAGCCTTTCTGTGGCAATCTTAGTGCTACCAAGGAGGCGGTGGACTGGGCGCTGCTATGGTTGCCCGAAGGTGGCGACGGGGTGCAGGAAAGTTACGTCAACCTGATTCCAACGGCCCAGGGCGGTACCCATGTCAATGGTCTGCGCCAAGGACTGCTGGATGCCATGCGTGAGTTCTGCGAGTTCCGTAACCTGCTGCCCAGGGGCATCAAGCTGGCCCCGGAGGATATCTGGGAGCGCATTGCCTTTGTGCTGTCGATGAAGATGCAGGATGCCCAGTTTTCCGGGCAGACTAAAGAGCGCCTGTCTTCGCGGGAGGCCTCGGTCTTTGTCTCCGGTGTGGTCAAGGACGCCTTCAGTCTGTGGCTCAACGCCCACCCAGAATTCGGCCAGCAACTGGCCGAGCTGGCCATCAGCAACGCCAGCCGGCGGCTCAAGGCTGGTAAGAAGGTGGAGCGCAAAAAAATCACCCAGGGGCCGGCATTGCCGGGCAAGCTGGCAGACTGTGCCGGACAGAATCCGCTGCGCTGTGAGTTGTTCCTGGTGGAGGGCGATTCCGCCGGCGGTTCCGCGAAACAGGCGCGGGACAAAGAATTTCAGGCGATCATGCCGCTGCGCGGGAAGATCCTCAACACCTGGGAAGTGGACGGCGGGGAAGTGCTGGCCAGCCAAGAGGTGCACGATATTGCCGTGGCCATGGGGATCGATCCCGGCTCCAGCGACCTGAGTCAGCTGCGCTACGGCAAGATTTGCATTCTCGCCGACGCCGACTCCGACGGTCTGCATATCGCCACCCTGCTTTGTGCCCTTTTCGTGCGGCACTTCCGCGCTCTGGTGGACGCAGGTCATGTGTATGTGGCCATGCCACCGCTGTATCGTATCGATCAGGGCAAGGAGATTTATTACGCCCTCGACGAGGCCGAGCGCGACGGCATTCTCGATCGTTTGGCGGCAGAGAAAAAACGCGGCAAGCCCCAGGTCACCCGCTTTAAGGGACTGGGCGAAATGAACCCGCCGCAGTTGCGGGAAACCACCATGGACCCCAATACCCGGCGTCTGGTGCAGTTGACCCTGGATGACTTCGAAGTTACCCGGGAAATGATGGATATGCTGCTGGCCAAGAAGCGCTCGGCCGATCGCAAGTCTTGGCTGGAGGACAAAGGCAATCTGGCCGAGGTGCTGGCCTGATGGGGCCGTGGCCAGAGCCATTGCTGGCGCTAGCTGGTTTGTTGCTGTCCGTACTGGGCGTGGCGCGGTGAGCCCGCAAGGGGCAGGCAGGCGCGCCGGGCGGGTTATGCTGGTGCTGGCCTGGGGCGCGGGTTTGCTGTTGGCCACGCATTTTTTTGGCAAGTGGGAAGAGCACAGAGAGAATCCCAATCGACAGCCGCAATCCACGCACACGGATGACTATGTCGAGGTACGCCTGCTCAGTGGCCCTGGGGGGCATTATCAGCTGGATGGGCGCATAAATGGCGAGGTAGTGACTTTCATGTTGGATACTGGCGCTACCCAGGTGGTGATTCCTCGCCAGCTTGCCGAGCGCTTGCAATTGCAATTCGGCGGTGCGGTGCAGGTCAATACTGCCAATGGCCAGGCTACGGCCCGGCGCACGAGGATTGCGCATCTGCAGTTAGGCGATATCCAGCTGCGTGATGTGGCTGCGCTGATTGTGCCGGGCATGCACGGCAATGAGATACTGCTAGGTATGAGCGCTTTGCGGCAACTGGAGTTTCGTCAACAGGACGGTGTTCTGGTATTGCGTCAAGCTACTTCATCTTCGCGTCAGTGACGCTGTGTTTTACTAACTTTGGCAATGAGACACCCATGAGCGAAACCCTCGATTTGAGCTTGGACGGCGTTGAGCGCCGTTCCCTTGCTGACTTTACCGAGCAGGCCTATCTCAATTATTCGATGTACGTGATCATGGATCGCGCGCTGCCGCACATAGGTGACGGCCTCAAGCCGGTACAGCGGCGCATCGTCTATGCCATGAGTGAGTTGGGCCTGGATGCTGATTCCAAGCACAAAAAGTCGGCTCGTACCGTGGGTGATGTGCTGGGTAAGTACCATCCCCATGGCGATAGTGCCTGTTACGAAGCCATGGTGCTGATGGCCCAGTCCTTCAGCTATCGATACACCCTGGTCGATGGGCAAGGTAACTGGGGGGCGCCGGACGATCCCAAGTCATTTGCCGCAATGCGTTACACCGAGGCGCGGCTGTCCCGTTATTCCGCCTTGCTGCTCGATGAGCTGGGGCAGGGCACTGTGGATTGGCAGGCAAACTTCGACGGCACCCTGGATGAGCCGAAAACGCTGCCAGCGCGCTTGCCCAATCTGCTGCTCAACGGTACCACGGGCATTGCCGTGGGCATGGCCACCGATGTGCCGCCGCACAATCTGCGCGAGGTTGCCGCGGCCTGTGTACGCCTGCTGGATGAGCCTAAGGCTACGATCGAGCAGTTGTGCGAACACCTGCCGGGGCCAGATTATCCCACCGAGGCGGAAATCATCACCCCCCGTGCGGAGCTGTTGAAAATCTATGGCAGCGGCCGTGGTTCAGTGCGCATGCGCGCCGTTTACCGAGTTGAAGATGGCGACATAGTGGTGACAGCCCTGCCGCATCAGGTGTCTGGCTCCAAGGTGTTGGAGCAGATTGCGGCGCAGATGCAGGCCAAGAAGCTGCCGATGGTAGCCGATTTGCGCGATGAGTCGGACCACGAAAACCCGACCCGGATCGTCATTATTCCACGTTCCAACCGTGTGGATGCCGACGAGCTGATGCAGCATCTATTTGCCACCACGGATCTGGAGTCCAGTTACCGAGTCAACACCAACGTCATAGGTCTGGATGGCAAGCCGCAGGTCAAGAATCTAAGGCAGATGCTGGAAGAGTGGCTGCAATACCGTCTGGGTACCCTGCGCAGGCGCCTGCAGTTCCGTCTGGATAAGGTGGAAAAGCGTCTGCATCTGTTGCAGGGGCTGCTGGTTGCCTTTCTCAATCTCGACGAAGTGATCCATATCATTCGTAGCGAGGATCAGCCAAAGCCGGTGTTGATAGAGCGTTTCGCCCTGAGCGATATACAGGCGGACTACATACTCGATACTCGGTTGCGCCAGTTGGCGCGGCTGGAAGAGATGAAGATCCGCGGCGAGCAGGATGAGCTGGCCAAGGAGCGGGAAAGGCTGCTGCTTTTGCTGGGCAGTGAAAGCAAACTGAAGAAGCTGATGCGCAAGGAAATTCTCGACGACGCCGAAAAATACGGCGATTCACGACGCTCGCCGATTGTGGCGCGCAGCGAAGCAAAGGCTCTGTCGGAAACCGAGCTGATGCCAACCGAGCCGGTGACTGTGGTGCTCTCCGAGAAGGGCTGGGTCCGCTGTGCCAAGGGGCACGATATCGACGCCGCAGGCTTGTCCTATAAAGCCGGAGACGGTTTCAAGGCGGCAGCGATTGGGCGCTCCAATCAGTATGCGGTATTTATCGACTCCACTGGGCGCAGTTACTCGCTGGCGGCCCATAGTCTGCCCTCGGCACGGGGGCAGGGAGAACCCCTCACGGGGCGTTTGACGCCGCCACCGGGGGCCGGTTTCGAGTCTGTATTGCTGCCCGAAGATGCAGCCTTGTATGTGATTGCTTCCGATGCTGGCTACGGTTTTGTGGTCAAGGGTGAGGACCTGCAGGCCAAGAACAAGGCCGGTAAAGCGCTGCTCAGTCTGCCCAATGGTGCGCGGGTAGTGGCGCCACGCTTGCTTGGTAATCGCGCAGAGGACTGGTTGGCGGCGGTCACCACTGAGGGGCGTCTGCTGCTGTTCAAAGTCGCCGACCTGCCTCAATTGGCCAAGGGCAAGGGTAATAAGATCATCGGCATTGCCGGTGAGCGTGTTGCCACTCGGGAGGAGTATTTGGCCGATCTGGCCGTGGTGCCTGTGGGAGCCACTCTGGTGTTGCAGTCTGGTAAGCGAAGGCTGTCGCTGCGGCCGGATGACCTGGAGCATTACAAAGGGGAGCGTGGCCGACGCGGCAACAAGCTGCCCCGCGGTTTCCAGCGTGTCGATGCACTGCTGGTTGAGTAACAATCTGCGGAAACTCTTTTGCCGCTGGAGCTCCAGAGGGAATTAAAGGATGATGTCAGCGGCTATATCATGTCTCTCGCTGGGAGTGGTTAAGATTTCCCGGTACCATTGACAGATTAATGGCGGAACAGTTTCGTTCGGCCTCCGAGTTCTGTTTGCTGGCATTGTTGTCGGCGGGAAGAAATTGATGATTACACGGCTTTCTCTCTCCCTGCTTTTGTCGGGCCTGTTGGTGCTGACAGGCTGCTCGCATCTGATGCCGGATACCCTGTATCAGCTCGATGGCGGTACAGGCAGCAGTAAGGTGGCCGATAAGGATGGCATCAGCGTTCTGCTGGAACCCGTCGTCGTGGCGGATTATCTGCAGCGCGAGGCGTTGTTGCAGCGCCGGGATGATGGCAGTCTGAGCGCCGCCTACAACGCCCGCTGGGCCGGTAGCCTGGCCAGTGATTTGAATCTTCAGGTGCTGCGCCAGCTGTCGGCGCGGGTCAATAGCCAGCGGTTGGTGTTGGCCTCGGAGAATCCTGAGTTCAAGGCTCAGGTGCAAGTGCAGCTGCTGATTTCTCGGCTTGACTCCGGTCCTCGTCAGCCGGCTGTACTGGAAGCGCAGTGGCGCCTGCTCGGCACAGAGGGGCAGCTGCTCGATACCCAGCTGGTACGCCTGGAAGAAAAGCATCAGGGCAGTATCCCCGATCAGGTGCATGCACAAAGCCTTGCCGTGCAGAAACTGGTGGAGAGGCTGGCTGAGGCTGTGCAGCGCAATGCCAATAACGCAGTCGCAGCGGAGGAGCCGCCTAAAAAGCCTGCAGTTCCGGCGGCCCGTGAGCAGCCGAAAATACCTGCAGTACAGCCCATTCGCATAGAGGCGGAGGTCTTTCGCTTTTAATCGGGGCTGCTGGCGTCTGCAGCTGTTTACTCGTCTAGGCAGCCCTTGCTCGAGCGCAACGAGACGCGTGGTGCGCCGCGTTATGGCCTGCAGCAGCGCTTCATGGTATGGGCCGGGGGCTGCTCACTTATAATAGGTTTATGTTGTGGATCGGGCCTGCCCGATCGGTAGCTTTTTGTTGCTGATCTGTTCGTCCATGGCAGCAAGCCTAGAATTTTGGATAACCTGATCAGATGAATAAAATAAAACGCATTATTTACCTATATTCCAGTACAAGCTTGGTTCTGCGAATTTTTTTAGGGCTGTTGCTGGGTATTTTGCTGGCCTATGTATCGCCCGATGCTGCGACCAAGGTTGGCCTGCTGGGTGAGCTTTTCATCCTGGCTTTGAAAGCTGTTGCGCCAGTGCTGGTGTTGGTGTTGGTGGTCTCCTCCCTTGCCGCCCACCAGAGCGGGCAGCCAACCCATATACGTCCGGTGCTGCTGATGTATCTGGTCAGTACCTTCAGCGCGGCAGCTCTGGCTGTGGTAGCCAGTTTCCTGCTGCCGACCCGCTTGAATCTGGATATCGGTTCGGCGGAGGGCAATCCCCCGGGCAGCATTATCGAGGTTCTGCACAATTTGCTGACCAGCATCTTTGTTGGTCCAGTACAGGCACTCAACACTTCCAACTATATCGCCATCTTGGCCTGGGCCGTTATGCTTGGTCTGTTTCTGCGGCATGCAGCGCCAAGTACCAGGATCATGCTGCACGACATGTCTGCAGCCTTTACCCAGGTCGTACGTTTCGTGATCGCGTTGGCTCCCATAGGTATTTTTGGTCTGGTCGCCAGTACCCTGGCCAGTTCTGGTTTCGCTGCTCTGTACGAGTACGCCAGATTACTGTTGGTGATGGTCAGTTGTATGCTGATAGTGACGTTGTTGATCAATCCCTTGATCGCCTACTTCAGTTTGCGGCGCAATCCTTATCCACTGCTGTTGACCATTCTGCGGGAAAGTGCAGTGCCGGCTTTCTTCACCCGCAGCTCGGCGGCCAATATCCCGGTTAATCTGCGCTTGTGCGAAAAGCTGCGGCTGGACGAGGATACCTACTCGATCACCATTCCATTGGGGGCGACCATCAATATGGCAGGCGCGGCTATCACCATCTCGGTAATGGCCCTTGCTGCTACCCATACCCTGGGTATTCATGTCGATTTGCCCACCGCACTGCTGCTCTGTGTGGTGTCCGCGCTGGCGGCTGCCGGGGTGTCTGGGGTGGCTGGCGGTTCGCTGATGCTGATACCCATGGCCACTAGTTTGTTTGGTATCAGCCCAGAGATTGCTATGCAGGTGGTGGGCGTGGGCTTTGTGATCAGTGTGGTTCAGGATTCTTGCGAAACCGCACTTAACTCCCACACCGATGTGTTGTTCACTGCAGCGGTATCTTATGCCAATCAGGCCAAGGAGTAGCCAGTAGCTTGTGTTACAAACTACTGGCTGGGTAGTGCGAGCCAGTCAGGCTGTGCATGGGCGATCTAGCGCCCTTCGCGCATGCGCAGCAACTGACGTTCAAGTTGTGCGGAGTAAGGTTCAAGCAAGCGTTCGACGCAGCTTGTACCCTCCGGGCTGGCGATGGCGCGGATGCGGGCGCACTGACGTAGCATGGTATCTTCGCTGGCTGGACGCTTGATCAGCAGCAGGTTGCGGCTGTGTTGGGACAGTGCCAGGGCTTCCTGCGCTGTTTCACTGAGTAGTAGATCGCCCTGGCTCAGCTCACCCAAGGAGTGGCCCAGGGTCAAGCCCAGCTGCAAATGCAGGGTGATGCCACTATCGGCCACCTCAATCTGCAGTTCATGGCCGAGTGCCCGCAACAGCTCGCCACAACAGACAGCATGGGTCAGGTAGTCATCGTGCTTGTCGCTTTGTTGGAACAGCATCAGGCTGCTGCCGTCGCTGAGAGTGTGCAGTTGTGCCTGGTAGAGGTCGGCCGCCTGATCCAAACAGTCGCGATAGCGTTGTAGCAGCTCCAGCAGGCGCGAGCGGGGTAGGCGCCGCAAATGCTCCTGGGCACCTAACTGAATGGCCAGTACTGCGCAGAGTTTTTGCCCTGCTACCTGTCGTTGTCGGACCTGCTCATTGACAGCATGGAGTGCGGTAAAGGCATCTTTGCTGCTGTGGCTGCTGTGGCTGGGTGGGTCGTAGTCGTCCTGAGGAAAATGCACCTCGTGCGGATCGTGGCTGCTAAAGCCGCTGTCCAGATACTCGTCGTGCTCAGTCTCATCTTCGTCCTGCTCGTCACTATCCTGGGATAGATTGAGCGCTGAATCTGTGCTGGGGGGTTCTGGGGCGAGTTGTTTTTGCAGTTGACGGGCTAGGTCACCGATCTCGTCTTGGCGACTCTCACCGGGCGCGCTGAAGTCAGGGTCGCGCAGCCAGACCCGCAATTGCAAAATAGGGGTGGTGATGTGACGTCCCAGACGCAAGCTCAATGAGAGGGTTAGTGCCAGTAGAATCAAGCCGAGGATAGCCATGCTTTGCAGGCTAATGGTCATCGGGTGTTCGAACTGCTGCATGTCTAGGCTGATGCGCAATTGCCCAGCCATGACTTCCTGGAAGCTGATGGGGGTGGTAAAGAGGCCGTCGTTTTCACCCAGCATGCCCTTGCTGGGACGTACTCCAGCTTCAGCGAGAATGCGATTGTCCACGCTATAGATGGCTGCATGGGCAACCAGGGGGTTCTTTACCAGGTTGTTGAGCAGGACATTGAGGCTGAGAATGTCGTTGGATACCAACAGCTCGGTGGCTGAAGCTGCCGTTTGCGTGATCAGGCTGGAGCCCAGTGCCTCGGCCTGTTGATGCATGGCCTGCTTGAACTGCATGCCAATGACCCAGGCGTAGATCAACAGCGCCAGAGCTACCAGCAACAGGCTATGGCTGACGATACGTAGCGCTAGTGGCACACGGCGTTGGCGCAGGGCGCGGAACAGCAGGAGGAAGAAGTTATCGGGTTTTACGGATGCGGGCCGGTTCACAGAGCTCGGCTCTTGTCGACTAGAGATGTCGCGCAGTATAGCGAGCCGTCTGCACTGGGCAAAGCCTCGCGCGTGTTAATGAGTCTAAAGTGCGCAGATTTTGGTTAGAATACTGTGTTTTCATCGGCTATACGGCATTTCTTGTGCAGCCTGTTGCCCTCAATACCCTGCTGCTGCGGAGTTTAGTTCTTGCGCGAAATCGTTTTGATTAACCTGTCCGGTGAAGATCGTCCTGGCCTGACCGTGGCTGTTACCGCTGCTATGGTCCAGTCCGGTGTGAGAATTCTTGATATAGGCCAGGTCACGGCCCATAACACTGTTATCTTTAGCCTCGTGCTGCAGGTTCTCGAAGCTGAACGGGTCGCCCCTGTCTATCGGGATATGCAGAGTGTGGCTCAGCTGTTCAATCTGCAGCTGCAGTTCAGCACCTTGTCTGAACTGGATTATCGGCAAAGAACAGCTGAGCAGATTGGCAGCCAGTATGTCCTCAGCCTAATGGCGAAGCAGATCAGCGCTGAGCAATTGCATAGAGTAGCCAGCATCTTGGCAGGTCATGCTCTGAAAATAGAACAGATAAAGCGTCTTTCTGCACCGGCGGAGCCGGATGCCGCCAAGGGTTCTGAGCAGCATTGTATCGCCTTCGCGCTATCTGCTGAGAGCATTGACCAGGCAGCTTTGCGTAAGGAGTTGTTGGCGGTCGCCCAGGAGTTGGGGGTTGATCTTGTTTTGCAGGATGAGCCGCTGCAGCGCAGTCACCGTCGTCTGGCGGTGTTCGATATGGATTCGACACTGATTCAGGCAGAGGTCATTGATGAGCTGGCCAAGGCGGCCGGAGTCGGTGAGCAGGTGGCGCAGATTACCGAGCGAGCCATGCGTGGCGAGCTGGATTTTCGGGCTAGTTTCAAAGAGCGTCTAGCTCTGCTAAGAGGGTTGGATGTCGGTGTGCTGGATAGTATCGGCGCATCCTTACGCCTGAGTGAGGGCGCTGAAAGGCTGTTTGCTGAGCTTAAACGGCTGGGCTACAAGACGGCGATTCTTTCCGGTGGTTTTAGTTACTTTGCCAAGCAGTTGCAGGCTCGGCTAGGCATTGACTACGTGTTCGCCAATGAACTGCAGGTGATTGACGGTAAGCTTAGCGGTGTTGTTGTTGAGCCCATAGTCGACGCCCAGCGCAAGGCTGACCTGCTACGCGAGTTGGCACTTAAGGAAGGCTTGAGCCTGGAGCAAACCATTGCCGTCGGTGACGGTGCCAACGATTTGCCAATGCTGTCTATTGCGGGACTTGGTGTGGCTTACCATGCCAAGCCGCTGGTTCGACAGTCGGCCAAACATGCCATCTCCACCCTGGGGTTGGATGCCCTGTTATACCTACTGGGGCTGCCAGAGAGTGAGTGGGCTGTGGCAGGATCTGAGTAGCGCCGGTACTGATTGGCTGGTGCTAACCTTCGGGTGAGAAATCGTAGTTCATTGTTTGGCTGGGCTGCTGCAGGTAGTAGCCCTGTATGTAGTGGACTCCAGCTTGCCAGAGAATAGATAGGGTACGGGCGCTTTCCACGAAGGGAGCGATACTGTGCTTGCCTTGACTATGCAGCTCGTTTAGCAGGTCCTTGAGGGTTTTCTGCGTTTCACTGTCAGACAGATCAAGGGTAAAGGACTTGTCGACTTTGACAAAGTCCACCGGTATGTGGCGTAAGGTATTGAAGGGATTTAGCGCACAACCGAACTGGGTTAGCGCCAGACCGCAGTGTAGCATTTTCAGTCCGTTGGCCAGTTGCATGACCTGTTTCAGATGGGGAATCGCATTGGGTTCACTGAACTGAAACACTAGGCTGCCTGGTGGCAGGCGTGATGTCTTCAGGGCCACGCTGAGCCAGGGCAGCAAATTGCTGTCTTGCAGGCTGGGGGCAGACAGGTGGACAAATAATCGGGTTGAGTGGCCAGTGGCAAGTTGTGCATTGAGCAGTTGGATGGATCTGAGTATCACCCAGCGATCCACCTTTTCGGCCAAGCCGGTTTCCTTGTTAAGATGCAGGAACTCTTCTGGGGATACCTCGCTACCGTCAGGCCGGAGCAGGCGCAGCAGTACTTCGTAGTGTTCCTGTTGATCGCCATGCAGGCTGATAATGGGTTGAAATAGCAGGCGAAAACTGTTGTGTTCTAGTGCGTGCTGTACCATGGCGACGATATTGCCACGGTTGGCCGCCGCCGCCAGCTCTTCGGTTGGGTCGTAGATTTTGATGCTGTTGACCTGTTTCAAGCTGTCGGCGCATTGTTGGGCACGCCCTATTACCTCTTCGGCTTTTCCGGTGGTTTCGTTGAGTCCGGCAACGCCAATCGATAGTGTGATCTGGATGGTACGGCCATTGACGTCGAAGAAGTGCTCCTGGACTTGCTTTAGCAGGTTATCCAGCAGTGGACGCTGCTGCTGTGGAGTGAGGCCTTTCTGCAAGGCGATAAATACGTCATCGCTAAAGCGTGCCAGTTGAGTGTCCGCGGGAAAATGGCGGCGTAGCAACTCTGCAAGCTCGGCGAGTAACAGGTCGGTGCTGCCAAGGCCAAGGTCAAGCTGCAGGTTGGCGAAGTCATCTAGACGGATATAGGCAAGACTGGCTATTTCTTCGGTGCTGATGGCTTGGTGAGTCGCTGAGTTGATCAGCTCCATGAAGTAGGCGCGATTGTTCAGCTGGGTGACTTGATCCAGCCTGCTGACCTCCCGAAGTTTTTGTTCCAGCTCAGTACTGCTGCTTTCATCGACTATGACTACTTGAATGCAGGGCTCATCGTCGAAGCTTGCTGTTGAAAACTTGATGCGCGAGGGAAAGCTACTGTTGTCGGAGCGCACCCCGCAACAGCTCAGCTCCCCGTCTGCTAGGTTCTGCGGCTTTTTAAGAAAGTCTTTAAAGGCAGTCTGATCAAGGGGGCTGATCAGATCGATCATAGGTAACCCTTCCAACTCCTCGCTGCTGGCAAAGCCGAAGAGCTCCAGATAGGCCCGGTTGGCATAGACGTGCATGCCGTCGTGGACATAGGCGATGGCATCCACCGAGCTTTCTAACAATAATTGGCAGCGTCTTTCGACTTCGCGCAAAGTGCTCTCAGCGTTGCGCCGGGCACGGCGTTCGCTGAGATTGTCCAGTTCGTGCTGGGCCAGCAATATCAGCAGCTCATCCTCACCTTGGCAGAGAGCGGCCTGGGCGCCCTGGGTCAATGCCTCAGTAATGCTGGCTGGCTGATTATCGCCGAGCAGTTGGATGACGGGGATATCTTTGCCTTGCCTACGAACCTGTGCAAGGACTTCATCGGGCTGCACGCTCTCGCAACTGGGAGCGCAGATCAACAAATCCCAACTGTGCTTGAGGGCGTCATCTAGGTCTTCGCTGGAGTTCAGGCGATGGGCGTGGGTGGCCTTGCCGGCGTTGCGAAACAGACTGACCAGACGCTCGGCTTCGTTTTGAGAGTCTTCTAGGAGCAGCAGGCGGATGGTTTTGTTGTCTATGGACATCAACTAAGCTGACCTATGATCGAGCCGTTGGAGGGTGCGTCAATTGGTGCTAGATTTCTATAGGGATTTCCAAAGTGAGTCAAGGTCTTCCTCCCGGGGAGGCTGTGTCCTCCCCGAACTTGTGCCACTGCCAGGCTGATTTTCCATGAGCACATCTAGGTTCCGGTATTCGAACTGACTGAAGCTGCTACTGCCAATCAGCTTTTGCTCAAGCAGCGCGCGGCGAATACTGCCATTAATGTTGATCATTACTTTGTTGCCTTCCTGAAAGGGAAGGCATGGTGTGATGATAGTGGCGGGCTTTGCAATGGTGTTGATTTTTGGCAACAACAGGGCGCGGAGGTACTGACTTTTTTGTTCGCTCTTAGACAAGAGTTGCAGGCCACAGGATTGGGCTTTGGGCGTGATCAACTCAACGCCCATCTGGGTATTGCCGCCGCGCATGCGATTTATCCAGCGTACCATGGCCACACTCCAGCTCTTGGTTGTTGCATCTTGTAATCCTAATAGTTCCCCCGTTTGCAGTTGACTGGGGACCTCGTTAGGCCAGGAGAGGCAGTAGCCGTTAGAGCTATGATTAACTATGGACAGTGTGTATATCGGGTAATTCTCGTCGCGGCACTCCTGCGTAGAGTTCTCCGCAGGCAGATCAGAGTATTCAATCCCGCCGCTAGAGGGCGTCTGTGGCATGCCAGTTATGGCTTGTGTATTTAAAGCCTGTGACCAGATATCGGTAGGGGCTTCTATGTAATCGAAGCTGGCAGTTAAGTCTTTTGGCAAGCTCAAGAGTTCGCTGAATGCTGTTTTGTCGGCAAGGAAATAATTTAGCGCGCTCATGCCGATGCAGATTTGCATACTGCCTGTCCCTGGTGAGGCGCTGATGGTCGCGTTCTGATATATCGCCCCAAGCAACTACCAAATGCTGCAGTGTTTCACAGCTGAGGCCATCTGGGATCGGCAAAGGAGGTCCTGATTGTTCTTGTTTTGTGGGCTGCAGATGTCTTTTGATGGCTTCAACTAATTGGCTGACATCTATGCCGAAGGCAGTTTGCTGTTGAACAGGATCAAGTAGAGAACTATAGCAAGGTGGGTTATCCAGCTGCGGTACCACTGCAAATGGCGTGGTTGCAGTATGGTCTGGGGTTAGGCTGACTAGGGCGCTCCATGATTCCAGTGCGTAGCCAAGGCGCGCGATGCTTTTCTGGCGCATCTGGTTGCAGCGGGCGCAGCCTAGTAACAGGGCGATGCTGTAGCTTCTTTCAATGGTGATGGATGTGGCGTAGTGCCCCAATGGTGTACTGACCTCCATCCTGTGCAGTTTTTGGCGATGGGCAATAAGGTAGAGTTGGTGTAGCTCTAGCCATAGTCCAGTGGGGATGGGGCAATACAGTTGCAGGGTTCTTATTAGGCATGTGGTGATACCTTGAATGGTGCGTTGCAGGGCTGTGGCGAGCAATAGCTGGTTACTAACGGGTTGCTCTGATGCTTCTGTGAGGATGATTTTGTAGCTGGTATTTAGATGGGTTTGCAGTGTTTGGCATAGATTGGCGACTCTGCGCGGGTGTTCTGCAAGAACTATTGGCTGGTTAAGAAAGTGGCGTTCCATCTGCTGGCATACGAAACTTACCACCGGGCTTAGTAGCTCAAGTAGTTGCAGGCGGTTTTCTGCGGGTGTCAGTAACTGATTTAGTTCGCTCAGGGTCTGATACAGCAGGCGAGCGGTTTCGCCGATATTGGCTTTTGGCAGGCTGTCAATCCAGCGCTTTAAACCAGTCGGCGTGGCCGCGCAGAGCGACAACCCACGCCTATTCGGTATGGGTGGAAGGGGTAAAAAACAATGTTTGGATTTTTCCATCTCGCACGGGGCTCCGGTGCCGCCTAGCGTAGGTGTGAAATCGTACCATTGCAATGGAGTCTGTCAGTCCGTTGATAGATATAGTGCTGTATTTACCTTGGTTCTTTTGATTTTAGTGACGCAGTCCCTAATAACTGCCCCATTCGTACCGGGCTATTGCTTGTTAACGTTGCTGCCCAGCGGATTTGTTGCGGTCCAAATAGTAAAATGGCGGTTGAGCCTAATTTGAAACGACCCAGTTCTGCGCCTTTCTCTAAATGGATCGCTGCCCTTGCCGGTTCATCGTAGCGGAAGCTTTTCAATTCGCGTTTTGGTGGGGTGATCAGTCCTGCCCAGACGGTTTCGATGGAGGCGACTATCATGGCGCCAACCAGAACCACTGCCATTGGCCCCCGTTCGGTGTCGAACAGGCAAACGACGCGCTCGTTACGAGCAAAGAGTTCGGGTACGTTTTCAGCCGTTGTTTGGTTTACTGAGAACAGTCGCCCCGGGACATAGACCATCTCACGCAGGGTCCCGGCAATCGGCATATGGACGCGATGGTAATCCCTGGGCGATAGATAAACAGTGGCAAAGTCGCCGCCCATGAACGGTGCAGCACGATTGCCATCGCCCCCCAATAATTCTGTGATGCTATAGCTGTGGCCTTTGGCCTGGAATATACGGCCATGTTCGATTGGGCCTAACTGGCTAATGGCGCCGTCGGCAGGACATAGTATGGCGTCGGGCGTTGCATCCAGTGGTCTTGCCTCGGGTTTCAGTGCGCGGGTGAAAAAGGCGTTGAAGTGTTCATAGGCGAGTGGATCCTCGGTTTTCGCCTCACTCATGTCCACCTGATATTGACGGATGAACCAGTTGATCAGGTTATTTTTCAGCCAGGGCAAGCGGCATTCGGCAATGTGGCCAATTAACCGCGACAAGAGGTGGTGTGGTGTTAGCTGTTGAGCAAGGATAAACAGGCGCTGTTTCATTATACTTCCCGGCCAGCCCGGTATTAGGCTGGTTTGTGTGATTGGGTTGGGTCTGGGGTTATTGCTCTACCGGGGTGTCAGGATCATTGCCCCATTCACTCCAGGAGCCGGCATAGGCCTTGACCCGCGGATAACCTAAGGCCTTGGCGAGCAAGTAGGTGAAGCCCGAACGCCTGTGGGTTTGGCAATGGGTAATGATTTCTTTGTCTGCACTCAGTCCGAGATGATTGAGTTGTTGCGCAATATCGCGCCGGATACGCAGTGAGCGCTGGGGGTCCATGGCTGCTGTCCATTCGAAGTGGATGGCGCCGGGGATATGCCCCGCCTTGGCTGCCATGATTTTCTCGCCGCGATATTCTGCTAAAGAGCGGGCGTCCCAAATGGCCAGATCTGCAGCGCCTAGACGTTGCAGCAGGTACTCACGGGTGGCTGTCGGTGCATCGTTTAGCTGCAGGGAAAGCGGAGTGTTGACGGGCGCAGGTTCTGCCTCGCTGAGGGGTCTTTGCTCTGCCTCCCAGGCCAACAGGCCACCATTGAGAAAATGGTAGCGGCTATGGCCGATCACATCCAGCAGCCAGATAAAACGCCCGGCCCAACCACCACCTTCATCGTCGTAGACCACGTAGACGGCATCGCTCCGGTGGCCCAGTTCACCAAAGAGTTTCTCCAATTGTTCCCGTGAGGGCAGCAGTCCAGGAGCCGGCAACTGGCCGAGTTGGGTGCGTTTACTCTCGACGTGGCGGGCGCCAGGAATATGGCCGTTCTCGTAGCGAATGCGGTTACTCAGGTCAACCAGAATCAGCTCGGGTGCATCCAATCGAGAGGCGAGATCGGCTGGCTCAATAACCAGTGGTAAGTCGTTGAAAGCTGTCATGTGGTGCCCCGTGCTCAAGGTCAGACCAGGATTGTAGCGCAGGTAGGTTGGGAAATAGAGCCTGCTTAATTGGGGCAAAAGAAGCGTTAAGGATTTTAGCCGGGTTAGGAACGAGCCCATGGCGTTTGGCGATACAGCCAATAGGGAGGTGCGTTGGGAGGAAAACCTTGAGGGGCTTTGCTGCTCATTTTATGCAATAGCTACGGTTGCTGTGCAAGGTAGTGTTTTGTGCTCCAGGGCCAGATCAGGGTCTGGGCGGGATGCCAGAGATCGTGGATGTCAATCTGGCGTGCGCTCGTCGCTGCCTCCTGGTGAATTTGTTGCTGCAGTTCGTTGAGGGGGACTTGCAGATAGAGGCTGGTCAGCCATTGCCAGCGCAGTGTATGTCGTTCATTCCAGCCAATATGGGCGGTGAGGGCGATAAGGTTGGCAAACACTATGCTGTTGGAAGGTTGGGTCAGCCAGTGTTGCAGCTGGTTATCGGCATCCAGCATCTGCTGCTGACGCAACGGGTTGTGGGCTAGCAGTGACAGGCGTAGCGCTTTGGCCGGTAAGCGCTGGTCGTGGGTTAGCCATTGATAGCCATGAATAATCCAGGTGGGCAGTCGCCAGTGCTCGGCTAGTGCCAAACATAGATCAAAAAGGCCTGTGCCGAATATTTCCCGCTCAACCCGGGCAGAGGGCTCAGTCTTCATTAGGACTCTGGATATCCAAGTGTTATAAAGCTCAGGGTAGGCGCTGACTAACGCCCATAGCGGGGAGAGAAACAGCAGGCTGCCAGTGACAGTCTCTTGCTGCAGTCTTGCCAGCCTGGGTAAGAACAGCCCTTTGGCCTGCTGCAGGGCGTGTTGGCTGACGAGCAGTATCTGTCTAAGAGGCAGGGATATTTCCTCGGTGGGAGTGGCCGGAAGTCTCTCCAGAAGTTCTTCTGCGCGCTTGAGGCCGAGGCGGATCAAGGCAGACTCAAGGCTTTGTGCTATATCGTCGGCGTTATCTCTATGATTGACCTCGCGCAACAGGCTCAGCGCCAAGGCCGGGCTATGCTGCAGGAGAATGGCGATGTCGCGTAGATCAGAGTTGCGGTCTTCTATCGCCAAGCGTATCTGTGTGTGCTGCTGGACTGGAATGGGCAATACCTGGGCATCCAGCTTCTGCAGCCATGGGGTCAGGGTGTTGGGCAGAGCAGTCGTCGCTGTCATGGTAGGTGCCAAATTTTTTTGGACTTAACTGACTATAGATCGGCACGTTTCTCACGATACTGAGAAATGCAGTATGGCAGTTAATTCATTTTTACTCTCAAAGTCGGCTCCATGGAAAAAATTATTGGCATTATCGTCGTGTTCGGCGGCGTATTTGGCGGGTTTGTGCTTTCTGGCGGCCATATCATGGCGCTGGTGCATCCTTATGAGGTAATGATTATCGGGGGGGCAGCGCTGGGGGCCTTTTTGCAGGCTAATCCTGGCAGGTTGTTCATGGTTGTCTTCAAGAAAGCCTTGAAGATGTTCAAGTCACGTTTTAGCTATGCTTACTACTTGCAGGTGCTCTGCCTGCTCTACGACATTCTCAACAAAGCCCGCCGCGAAGGGATGATGGCTATTGAGGTGGACATTGAGGAGCCAGAGGCCAGTCCGATTTTTGGCAAGTATCAGGCGGTCAATGCGGATAAGCGCATGGTGGCCTTTATCTGCGACTATCTGCGCATCATGTCCACGGGCAATATGGCGCCCCACGAGCTGGAGGGACTCTTCGACATGGAGCTTGCAGGGCTCAAGGAGGAATTGGAGCACCCAGCCCATGCCATTTCTAGGGTCGCCGACGGCTTGCCTGCCATGGGTATAGTCGCTGCAGTGCTGGGTATAGTGATCACCATGTCGATCCTCGCCGAGGCGGATAACGCTACCATAGGCTACAAGGTTGGTAGTGCGCTGGTCGGCACCTTCTTGGGTATTCTTGCCGCTTATGGTTTTTTTGGTCCCTTGTCCGCAGCGCTGGAGCATGATGCCAAAGAGGAACTCAACGTCTACGAGGCGATCAAGGCTGGCTTGGTGGCCTCTGCTTCTGGTTTGCCGCCAACCTTGGCCGTGGAGTTTGCACGCAAAACTTTATATCCGGTGCACAGGCCGAGTTTTGCTGAGCTTGAGCAGGCGATGCGCGGCAGCTAAGCACCATGGAAAACAACCAGCCCATTATCGTCAAACGGATCAAAAAGATCGCAGCTGGTCACCATGGTGGTGCCTGGAAGATAGCTTTTGCCGACTTTGCCACGGCCATGATGGCGTTCTTTCTGGTTATGTGGTTGATGAGTTCGGCGACCCCAGAACAAAAGCGCATGATTTCCGGTTATTTCAAGGATCCGGTGGGCTTCAGTGCAAGTGGCAGCCCCTACGTGATAGACCTGGGAGGCACGCCAACGCCCTCGCCTGATGCTACGCTCAATCCCGAGTTGGACAGCGCGCCTGATGCCCAGTCTGATAGCGATGCCGAGGCGGCAGACAGATTGAGCGAAGAGGTTGAGCAAGAACGCCTTGAGTTGCTACTGCATGAGCTGCAGAACAAGGTTGAGCAGGAACCGCAGCTACAGCACTTCAAGGATCAAATCCTCATTGAAATCACCCAGGACGGATTGCGCATCCAGATTGTCGATGCTGAAAACCGGCCCATGTTTGCCTTGGGCAGTGCTCAGCTGCAACCCTATTTTGAAGACATCCTGCTGGCGCTGACCGACACCATCAAAGGAGTGCCGAATAAAATCAGTATCAGTGGGCATACCGATGCCAAGCCTTATGCCAGTGAGTTTGGTTTTGGCAATTGGGAGCTGTCGGCCAATCGCGCCAATGCCGCTCGGCGCGTGTTGTCTGTGGGGGGCTACCGGGAAGAGAAAATTGCCCGTGTGGTCGGCTATTCCTCTTCGGCGCCGTTTGATCGGGGCAATCCATTTAGTCCGATGAATCGTCGTATCGACATTGTTGTGCTGAACCGCAAGGCCCTGCGCAATATTGAGAGCGAAGGTGAGGTGGGCGGGGGCGCGAGTGCCCGGCCGAGTACGCCCGGCGACTCAAGCCCGTCCGCAGCTGTGCCCGGCGGCACGGAACTGCCGGCAGGCCAGGTGCGCGAGAAATTGAATCTGTTCGATGATGGGAAGTTGCGGTTGGATCAAGCGCAGGAACTGGATTGATTAAACCTGTCAGTAGTCTGGTCCTGGCAAGCTGGCCAGAATGTGCCGGTAGCTGTCCATGCGTTGGGGCTGAATGCGCCCCTCTTGCAAGGCGTTGAGCAGGGCGCAGCCGGGTTCTCGATCGTGCTTGCAGTCGCGAAAGCGACAGTGCCCGAGCAGTTCTGCAAACTCAATAAATCCCGCTTCCACCTCGGCGCGGCTGACATGTGCCAAGCCAAATTCGCGAATGCCCGGCGAGTCGATCAACTGGCCTCCACCGGGAAAGTGAAAAAGGCGGGCTGTCGTGGTGGTATGGGTACCTTTGCCGGTCAGTTCCGAGAGCGCGCCGACGCGGGTGTCGACCCCGGGCAACAGGCTGTTGACCAGGGACGACTTGCCTACTCCGGATTGACCAACGAAGACACTGGTGTGGCCATCGAGTTGCTGCTTGAGGCGCTGCATGCCGTCGCCCTCACGGGCCGAGACCTCTAGCAGTGGATAGCCCAGATCGCGGTAGGTCGACAGTAGGGCGTGTAGCGATGCTTGATTTTCGGTGTTGATCAGATCCGCCTTGTTCAACAGCAGCAGCGGCCGTATGCCGGCGTGTTCGGCAGCCACCAGATAGCGGTCGATCAGGTTGGCGTGGGGCTGCGGCAGGGGGGCAAAGACAATCAGAATCAGGTCGACGTTGGCTGCTACGGGTTTTAATTGCCCCCTTGGGTCTGGACGGCAAAGTTCGCTGTCGCGGGGCAGCTGCGCCACTATCACCCCGATACCTTGGTTGCCGGGGCGCCAAACCACGCGGTCACCAGTGACCAGGACGGGTAGGTTGGCACGTAGATGGCAGCGAAATACCTGTCCACTGAGTTCACCGTCGGTGGATTCGACCTCCACCTGAACGCCAAAATGGGCGATGACTAGGCCATTTTGTTCAGGGCCTAGATCGCCGCCTTCCAGGCTCTCTTGCATGCGTGTTTCGCGTTTGGCAGCACGGGCAGCGCGCTCGCCTTGAATCTTTTCGATGCGCCAGTTCTGCCGGCGGTTGAGTTGGCGTTTGGCCATGGGTTGTCCGAATAGTGATGCGCTCAAGTGGCGGGATTCTAGCATGCCCGTTTGCATATCTTTTTTCTGCCTGGCTCAGGGTTGCTTGGGGCCTATGGTTTTCCTGGCCGTTTAGTTTCAGGCGATGCTCAACTTGGCTGGTTGAGGCTTCGCTAGGCAGGCTTGAGTCGAGCCCACCACAGCCCCTAGACTGGTCTTTTGTTTAGTGACTGGATTGAACCCATGGCCAGCTTCTTGCGCAGGCTGCATGCTCTTGGTCAGCGACGTCCGGCATTGCTGGCACTGCTGATCCAGCTTGGCGTGACCCTGGTGATGGCTCTGACGATTGTCGCCATTGCCCAGCTGTCAGCCTGGCGACCGGGGTTGTTGGCAGCAGGTTTGCTGCAGGGGCTGCTTACTGCGGTGCTGGCTCGTGCCGCCGGAATGTCGAGTTGGTGGTGGTGGCTGAATCTGGCCTTTGTGCCTGGGCTACTGCTGCTAAGCAGTGCGGCCTTGCCCTCCTGGCTGTTTCTTGCTGCCTTGTTGTTGCTGCTGTTGCTCAATTGGAACAGTTTCGCTGAGCGCGTACCCCTGTATCTGACCGGTCCCTCAACCAGGCGTGAGCTGGCACGCCTCTTGGAAGCGCGGGGAGCAGGGTTTACCTTGGTTGATCTGGGCTGCGGTCCCGGTGGAACCCTGTTATGGCTGGCGCGGCGCTTCCCGCAGGCGCGCTTTGTCGGCGTGGAAACGGCACCCCTGAGCTTTTGCATCGCCCGTCTGCGCAGCCTTGGTCGGGATAACTGTCAAATTCGTTATCAGAGCCTGTGGCGCACCGAACTGTCTGATTTTGATGTCGCTTACTGCTTTCTATCCCCGGCTCCCATGTCGGCACTCTGGCGCAAGGCCTTTGCGGAACTGCCCCAGGGGGCCTGGCTGATTAGCAACAGTTTCGGCATAGCTCAGGTTGCAGCGCAAGAGGTTATCGAGCTGGATGATTGGCGCAATTCGCGCTTGCTGCTTTGGCGATTGGATGACGCACGCAGCGCTGCGATTGGCTAGAATGACCGCACCATCAAGGAGTGCAGTATGCAGAGTCCGCAGAACCTGATCTGGATTGACCTGGAAATGACCGGCCTCGATCCTGAGACGGACGTTATTATCGAAATGGCCACCATAGTTACCGATACTGAGCTCAATGTGCTGGCGGAGGGGCCGGTGATTGCTGTACATCAGAGCGATGCGCGGCTGGCGGCCATGGACGAGTGGAATACCCGCACCCATGGCGAGAGTGGCCTGACCCAGCGGGTGCGCGAAAGCCGTATTGATACGGCCGAGGCAGAGGCACAGACTCTCGCCTTTTTGCAGCAGTGGGTGCCCAGGGGAAAATCCCCTATCTGTGGCAATAGCATTGGCCAGGATCGACGCTTTCTTTACAAGTACATGCCAGCGCTGGAAGCTTATTTTCACTACCGTTACCTGGATGTCTCAACGCTGAAAATTCTCGCGGAACGCTGGGCGCCACAGGTCAAGGATGGCTTTCAGAAAAAAGCCAGTCACTTGGCTCTGGACGATATCCGCGAATCCATTGCTGAACTCAGGTATTACCGTAGTCACCTGCTCAAGTTGTGATTGCCATAGGCCGCTGGGCATGCTGCGCCAGGGCCCACTGCACATGTTCCCGCACCAGTGCAGAAGGGTGCTCGCGACGGGCTTTGAGTGCTTCCAGCACAGGAATGCTGGAGGGCGCATTGCCCAGGCCCACGGCCAGATTGCGTAGCCAGCGCTCGTAACCGGCGCGACGCAGCGGCGAACCTTCGGTGCGGCGCAAAAACTCCTCCTCGCTCCAGCGAAATAGCTGGGCCAGCTCGGCATTGTCCAGACCGTGGCGAGGACGGAAGTCATCTTGCTGGGTGGGTTTGGCAAAGCGGTTCCAGGGGCAAACCATCTGGCAGTCGTCGCAGCCGAACACTCGATTGCCGATGGCGGCGCGCAGCTCTTGGGGAATGGGGCCCTTTAGCTCGATGGTTAGATAGGAAATGCAACGCCGCGCATCGAGCTGGTAGGGGCCGACAAAGGCGTCGGTGGGGCAGATTTCTAGGCAGGCCGAGCAGCGTCCGCAGTGTTCACCCTCCTGGGCGGGGTCCTCCGGCAAGGCAATATCGACAAATAGTTCGCCGAGAAAAAAGTAGCTGCCAGCCTTGCGATTGAGTAGCAGGGTGTTCTTGCCTATCCAGCCCAGCCCAGAACGCTCGCCTATGGCCTTCTCCAGCACTGGTGCGCTGTCGACAAAGGCGCGGTAACCAAAGGGGCCTATGGTTTTTTCGATTCGTTCGGCCAATTGCTGCAGGCGTTTGCGTAGCAGTTTGTGGTAGTCACGTCCCAGGGCATAGCGCGAGACATAGGCCTTCTCAGGTTCTTGCAGGCGCTTAGCCATTTCTGTATCGCCGGGCAGGTAGTCCATGCGCAGCGATATCACGCGCAAGGTGCCCGGAACTAGTTCGTCTGGATGCGAGCGCTTGCGCCCGTGGGCAGCCATGTAATCCATTTCGCCCTGGTAGCCGGCCTCCAGCCAGCGTTGCAGATGTGCTTCATGCTCGCCCAGGCTCAGGCCGCTGATGCCAACCTGCTGAAAGCCCAAAGCATGACCCCAATCTTTGATGGATTGGGCCAGTTGGCTGAGGTCGAGGGCGATATCGGTCATGTTGGGCGAGAAACGGCAAATTAACAGCGTATAATTCTGCCAGACATCGGAGCCCAAGCATGCTGTATTCATCGGAGGATTTTCCTGTAGCCCTATTTAGTGCCCGCCAGGTGCGCGAGCTGGATGCGGCTTTGATCGCAGCGGGTACCCCCGGTCTGCTGCTAATGCGGCGTGCAGCCCAGGCCCTGTGCCAGGCTCTATGTCTGCGCTGGCCACAGGCCGGAGAGCTGAACATTCTCACCGGTCACGGCAACAATGCAGGTGATGGTTATCTGCTGGCGGTGCTGGCCCAGCAGGCAGGCTGGCAGGTTCGTTTGTTGGTGGTGGGGGATGTGCAGCGACTGCAGGGGGACGCTGCTCTGGCTTATGCCGAGGCGCTGGCGGCAGGCATCGCTATTCAGCCCTGGCAGTCCGACCTGCAAGCTCGGGGGGTATTGGTCGATGCTCTGCTGGGTAGCGGCCTTTGCGGAGCGGTGCGGGAACCCTACGCGAGTGCTATCGCTTGGCTCAATCGCAGTAGCTGTCCAGTGTTGGCGGTGGATATCCCTTCGGGGCTCTGCGCTGATACTGGTCAAGCCTTGGGCGTGGCGGTCAGGGCGCAACTGACAATAACACTACTGGCGTTGAAAATTGGCCTGTTTGTCGGCACTGCGCGGGATTATGTCGGGGAGCTGCAGTTCGATGACTTGCAAGCTGAGCCGCAGATTGTCGCGGCCCACGGCAGTCAGGCGCAGCGCTTGGCTGGTTCTTTACTGCCCAGTCTGGCGCAGCGCTCGCCGAGCGTGCATAAGGGGCTGCTCGGCCATGTGCTAGTGGTTGGTGGCGACTGTGCCATGGCCGGTGCCGCCCTGTTGGCGGCCCAGGCGGCCCTGCGCAGTGGCGCTGGAATGGTATCTCTGGCCAGTCGTGTTGAGCATATGGCGGCGGCCCAGGCACGTCTGCCCGAAGTGATGAGCCAGGGTATCGCCTCTGCCAATCAATTGCACGCCATGGGGGCGAAGGCCAGTGTCTGGCTGGTGGGACCTGGGCTTGGCCAGGCTGCCTGGGGTCGTAGTCTGGTATCCGCGGCGGCGGCCTCGTCAGCGCAGCAGGTCTGGGATGCAGATGCATTGAATCTACTGGCTACAGGCTGTGTGACCATCCCCCGAGGGGCGGTGATTACTCCGCATCCGGGAGAGGCCGCGCGTTTGCTGGGGCTGTCTTCGGCACAGATTCAGGCCGATAGAGTTGCGGCGGCGCGGATGCTGGCCGTACGCTTCCAGGCGATTTGTGTGCTCAAGGGCTCCGGTACTCTGGTGGCGGCTCCTGATGGACAACTAATGCTTTGTGATCGTGGTGATCCAGTAATGGCCGGGGCGGGTTTCGGTGATGTCCTTGGTGGCGTGATTGCCGCACTGCTGGCCCAGGGCTGTACGCCCTGGCAGGCGGCTAACTTGGGTGTCTGGTTGCATGCCAGAGCAGGTGAGGCCTTGGCGTGCAAGGGAAATGGTCTGGCGGCCAGTGACCTGTGCGAGGTAATTCGGCATTTTTTGCAGGAGCGAACCGCGTGTCCGAAATAAAACTATTTGCCGCTGACGAAGATAGCATGCTGGCGCTTGGCGGGCGTATTGCTCAGGTCACTCAGGGGCAGGGAGTGGTTTATCTTGAGGGCGATCTTGGGGCAGGTAAAACTACTCTGTCGCGGGGCATCTTGCGCGGCTTGGGGCATGTCGGGGCAGTCAAAAGTCCGACTTTCACCCTGGTCGAACCCTACGAGATAGGTTCGATCAAAGCCTTTCATTTTGATCTGTATCGGCTGCTTGACGCTCAGGAGCTGGAATTTCTTGGTATTCGCGACTATTTCGAGGGCGATGCCCTGTGTCTGGTAGAGTGGCCCCAGCGTGGTCTGGGCTTTTTGCCAAAGGCAGACCTGGATATTACCATTGTCCCACAGGGCACTGGTCGCTTGTTGCTATTGCGCAGCCATGGTATCAGGGGGGATCAATGGTGCGCGGCGTTGGCAGATTAGCCATGAATTTAAAAGTGGGAGCAAGTATATGCGCATAGGCGCACGACTGATCGCGGTCGGGCTGTTGATGGCAGTGATGGTGGCTGACGCGTTTGCTGCATCGGAGATTCGCAGTGTTCGCCTCTGGCGCGCACCAGACAATACACGGCTGGTGTTCGATCTATCGGGGCCGGTGCAACACAGTCTGTTTACCTTGGCGGCGCCTAATCGCATAGTGATTGATGTGAATGGCGCCAAACTGGCGACATCCTTCGATAAATTAGCGTTGAGCAACACGCCTATCACCGCCATTCGTTCGGCGCAGCGTGACGCCAATGATCTGCGGGTGGTTATCGACCTTTCCAGTCAGGTCACGCCCAAGAGTTTTTCCCTGGCGCCAAATCAGCAGTATGGTAATCGCCTGGTAGTCGACCTATTTGATCAGGCGGCCAGTGCAGCGCCCAGCCTGCCAGCCTCCAGTGCCAGCAGTGAGCCGGTGGCTCCGGTAACGCCAACCCAGCCGCCACCTAAGCTGACGCCTGTGCCTGGGGGGAAGCGCAACATAGTGATAGCTATCGATGCGGGGCATGGGGGCGAGGATCCGGGCGCCTTGGGGCCGGTCAGAGGACAGTTTGAGAAGCAGGTGACGCTGGCTATCGCCCGTGAGCTGCAGCGTCAGGTCAATGCCGAAAAAGGTTTCCGAGGCGAACTGGTGCGTACCGGGGACTACTTTATTCCACTGCGTAAACGCACCGAGATTGCCCGCAAGAAGGGTGCCGATCTATTTATTTCCATCCATGCCGATGCGGCACCACGCTCTTCGGCCTTCGGTGCTTCGGTATATGCCTTGTCCGACCGCGGCGCCACCTCAGAAACTGCGCGCTGGTTGGCTGATTCTGAAAACCAGTCAGACCTGATTGGCGGGGCCGGTAATGTCAGTTTGGAAGATAAAGACCGAATGTTGGCTGGGGTGCTACTCGATCTGTCGATGACCGCTTCGCTATCCTCCAGTTTGAATGTCGGGCAGAAGATATTGGGCCAGATGGGGCAGGTGACTCCGCTGCACAAGCGTCGCGTGGAGCAGGCCGGATTTATGGTGCTTAAATCGCCGGATATCCCTTCGATCCTGGTGGAAACCGGCTTTATCTCCAACCCCACCGAGGCCGCGCAAGCTGTATTCGACGGCACATCAACGCACTCTGGCGCGCTCCATCGTTACCGGAGTGAAACAGTTCTTCCAGCAGAATCCTCCGCCCGGAACCTATCTGGCGTGGCTGCGCGATAGTGGCAAGATCAGTCAGGGACCCGGTATCCACGTGGTCAGTTCCGGTGATAGCTTAGCTTCCATTGCCCTGCGCTATCAGGTCAGTCAGGCAGCTCTGCGTAGTGCTAACTCACTGCAATCTGATGTGGTGAAGGTCGGCCAGAGTCTGAAGATACCCGCTACTTCGTTGGCTGTTCAGCCATGAGTGAGGGGCTGAGGATTCAGCTGCTCAGTCCGCGCTTGGCCAACCAGATTGCCGCAGGGGAAGTGGTCGAGCGCCCCGCTTCGGTGGCCAAGGAGCTGCTGGAGAACAGCCTGGACTCGGGCGCGCGCCGTATCGAGGTGGAAGTCGAGCAGGGTGGGGTCAAGCTGCTCAAGGTGCGTGACGATGGCAGTGGTATTGCCAGTGATGACCTGCCCTTGGCCCTGGCACGGCATGCCACCAGCAAGATCCGCGAGCTGGAGGATCTGGAGCAGGTGATGAGCATGGGCTTTCGTGGGGAGGCGCTGGCGTCCATCAGTTCGGTGGCGCGTTTGACCCTCACCTCGCGCACCGCCGATGCGCAGCAAGCCTGGCAGGTGCAGAGCGAGGGACGTGATATGCAGCCCTTGCTACAGCCGGCGGCGCATCCGCAGGGGACTTCCGTCGAGGTCCGTGATCTGTTCTTCAATACCCCAGCGCGGCGCAAGTTTCTCAAGGCCGAGAAGACCGAGTTTGATCATTTGCAGGAGGTGATCAAGCGGTTGGCCTTGGCGCGTTTCGATGTGGCCTTTCATCTGCGCCATAACGGCAAGACGGTGCTGTCGCTGCATGAGGCTAATGATGAGCAGAGTCGCGCGCGGCGGGTTGCGGCGGTCTGCAGTGCAGGCTTTCTCGAGCAGGCCTTGCCCATTGACATAGAGCGCAATGGCTTGCGTCTGTGGGGCTGGGTAGGGCTACCGACCTTCTCCCGTAGTCAGGCGGATTTGCAGTATTTCTATGTCAACGGCCGTGTGGTGCGCGACAAACTGGTGGCCCACGCAGTGCGCCAGGCTTACCGTGATGTGCTGTTCAATGGCCGCCATCCGACCTTTGTGCTGTTCTTGCAGATTGATCCTGCCGCGGTGGACGTCAATGTGCATCCAACCAAGCATGAGGTGCGCTTTCGTGACAGTCGCACGGTGCATGATTTTCTCTATGGCACCCTGCATCGCACCCTGGGCGAGGTGCGTCCAGAAGATCAGTTGGCCGCACCCGCTGCGCTGCCGCCCGTTGTGCGCCCCACGGGGCAGGCGGCTGGTGAGTTTGGTCCGCAAGGGGAAATGGGCCTGGCCAATGCTGTGCAGGAGCGCCCCGCAGAGTCAGTCTGGCGCTCGTCGGGGGCAGGCTACCAGGGCCAGCGCAGTGCGCCGGGCTTAGCGACTGCTGAGGCCCAGGGCGTCTATCGCGAATTCTTTGCGCCCATGCCAGGTGTCGAGGCGCAGCCAGGCCTAGCCGATAGTCACAGCGATATACCGCCCTTGGGTTACGCCATTGCCCAGCTCAAGGGCGTCTATATTCTTGCTGAAAATGCCCAGGGGCTGGTGCTGGTCGATATGCATGCAGCCCATGAGCGTATTACCTATGAGCGGCTAAAGCTGGCGATGGCCAGTGAGGGACTGCGTGGTCAGCCACTGCTGGTGCCTGAGTCCATTGCCCTGAGCCAGCGCGAGGCAGATTGCGCCGAGGAACATGCCCAGTGGTTTCAGAAGCTGGGTTTTGAACTGCAGCGTCTGGGGCCGGAGACTCTGGCGATTCGCCAGACTCCGGCCTTGCTCAAGCAGGCAGAAGCGACCCGGCTGGTTGCCGATGTGTTGGCTGATCTGCTTGAGTACGGCACCAGTGATCGTATTCAGGCGCATATCAATGAGCTGCTCGGCACCATGGCCTGCCATGGCTCGGTGCGCGCTAACCGGCGCCTGAGTCAGCCGGAGATGAACGCCTTGTTGCGCGATATGGAGCAGACTGAGCGCAGTGGTCAGTGCAACCACGGCCGACCTACCTGGACGCAGATGAGTATGGAGCAGTTGGACAAGCTGTTCATGCGCGGGCAATAGCGGCGTGCTTGCAGGGATGCTGCGGAGCCTGGAGAATGGACAACCGTTTCTTTGAGTCACATTGATGCAATCCCTCCCTCCCGCCATCTTTCTGATGGGGCCGACTGCGGCTGGCAAGACCGAGTTGGCGCTGAATCTGGTGCGCGTACTGCCTTGTGAGTTGATCAGCGTGGATTCGGCGCTGGTCTATCGCGGCATGGATATAGGTACGGCCAAGCCAGATAAGGCTACCCTGCAAGAGATTCCTCACCATCTGGTGGATATTCGCGATCCTGCCGAGGCCTATTCGGCGGCCGAATTTCGACATGACGCCTTGCTGGCCATGGGGCAGATCAGCGCGCGTGGCAAAATACCGCTATTGGTGGGCGGCACCATGCTCTATTTCAAGGCCCTGCTTGGTGGTTTGGCTGAGATGCCGGGCGCCGATGCCTTGGTGCGCGGACAGCTTGAGGCCAAGGCGCTGAGCGAAGGCTGGGGCGCTTTGCACGCTGAGTTGCAGGTGGTGGATCCAGAGTCGGCGCGGCGTATTCATCCCAATGATCCGCAGCGTTTGATGCGTGCTTTGGAAGTCTTTCGTGTGAGCGGCGTCAATATGAGCGAGTGGCGACTGAGGCAGCATCGTCAGGGCGCAGAGAGTGGGGGCTTTCCCTATGCCGTGGCGCAATTGGCCGTGGCACCGGCACGGCGTCAGGATCTTCACCAAAGAATTTCTCAGCGTTTTACGCAAATGCTGGAACAGGGGCTGGTCGCTGAGGTCGAACGCCTGCATGCTCGGGCCGACCTGCATGCGCAGTTACCATCCATAAGGGCTGTGGGCTATCGGCAGGTCTGGGAGTATCTTGAGGGAATGTGCGACAGCTCGCAGATGCAGGAGCGCGCAATCATCGCCACGCGCCAATTGGCCAAGAGGCAGTTCACCTGGTTGCGCAGTTGGGAGAACCTGCATTGGCTGGATAGCTTGGCTTGCGACAATCTGCCGCGAGCCTTGAAATACTTGTCGAGCATCTCCATATTGGCCTGAGACCTTGCCGCTGGTGGCCCGACCCTGGGAGTAACACCGAAGTTATTTTTGGTCGCTACATTTTTCAAATAAAATCTAATATTGATCCATTAAGGAGTGCGGCACATGTCGAAAGGGCATTCGCTACAAGACCCTTACCTCAACACCCTGCGTAAGGAGCGCGTCCCGGTTTCCATCTACCTAGTCAACGGGATCAAGCTGCAAGGACAGATCGAGTCCTTCGATCAGTTCGTCATCCTGCTGAAAAACACCGTTAGTCAAATGGTCTACAAGCATGCGATCTCCACCGTGGTGCCGAGCCGTCCGGTGCGTTTGCCGACTGCTTCCGAATCCGAGCTGGGTGACACTGAAAGCGGCAACGCCTGATTCCTATGGCTGGATTGTTCTTCGAACGCCATGAAGGGGGGGAGCGGGCCATCCTGATTCATATCGATGGCCAGCATTCAGAGGCGAGCGAGGATCCGCAGGAGTTCCAGGAGCTAGCCAGTTCGGCAGGTGCAGATAGCGTGGCCTTCTTCGCCGTGCCGAACAGCCGGCCGACGGCCAAGTTCCTTATCGGCAGCGGAAAGGTCGAGGAGCTGCGCGAGCAGGTCAAGGCCCACCAGGCCGATCTGGTCATCTTCAATCACGTGCTTACTCCTAGTCAGGAGCGCAACCTCGAGCGCGTGTTCGAGTGTCGCGTGCTGGATCGCACGGGTTTGATTCTGGATATCTTTGCCCAGCGCGCGCGCACCCATGAAGGTAAGCTGCAGGTCGAGTTGGCCCAACTTGACCACATGAGTACGCGTCTGGTGCGTGGTTGGACTCACCTGGAGCGACAGAAGGGGGGGATAGGTCTGCGCGGTCCTGGGGAAACTCAGCTAGAAACAGACCGGCGCCTGCTGCGCGTGCGCATTCGTCAGATCAAACAGAAACTGGAGAAGGTACGCAGCCAGCGTGAGCAGGCCAGGCGCGGGCGTAAGCGGGCCGATATCCCGGCAGTTTCCCTGGTTGGCTACACTAACGCGGGCAAGTCGACACTGTTCAATGCTCTGACCGAGTCCGATGTCTACGCCGCCGATCAGCTCTTCGCGACTCTGGATCCGACCCTTCGTCGTTTGCAGTTGGACGATCTGGGGCCGGTTGTCTTGGCGGATACCGTGGGTTTTATTCGGCATTTGCCGCATAAGCTGGTGGAGGCGTTTCGAGCGACCCTGGAAGAGTCGAGCAATGCTGACCTGCTGTTGCACGTAATAGACTCCCATGAGCCGGAGCGC
Source organism: Ceratosolen fusciceps (assembly GCA_018883505.1). Taxonomy (NCBI): domain Eukaryota; kingdom Metazoa; phylum Arthropoda; class Insecta; order Hymenoptera; family Agaonidae; genus Ceratosolen; species Ceratosolen fusciceps. Next base: position 78,142 of record RCIC01000067.1, on the reverse strand, counting down.
ATGGCGCAGATCGAGCAGGTGGTCAAGGTGCTGGGCGAGATTGGCGCCCATGAGCTGCCAGTGCTTGAGGTTTACAATAAGCTTGACCTGCTTGAGGGGGTTGAGCCGCAAATCCAGCGTGATGCCGACGGGCGCCCGCAGCGGGTCTGGCTGTCGGCTCAGGATGGGCGTGGTTTGCCACTGCTGACTCAAGCCATAGCCGAGTTGCTGGGGGACGATCTGTTTGTCGGTACCTTGCAATTGCCACAGCGCATGGGGCGCCTGCGTGCGCAATTCTTTGCTCTTGGTGCGGTGCAACATGAGGGTTACGCCGAGGATGGCAGTATCTTGCTTGAGGTGCGCTTGCCGCGGGTGGAGCTGAACCGTCTGGCCAGTCGCGAGGGTTTGCAACCGTTGGAATTTATCGAGCAACACACTTTGCAATAAAGCCTGTGGTGGTGTTTTTTCCCTCGAGTACAGGCATTCTGTAGCATTGGCCGGCGCGCCGTTGGTGCGCCTTTGCTTTATCAGTATGGAGAGCGCTATGGCTTGGAACGAGCCGGGTGGCAATTCGAATAATCAGGATCCCTGGGGCAGTGGCGGTCGCCGTGGCAATGGCGGCGGCGACCGCAAGGGTCCGCCTAATCTCGACGAAGCCTTCCGCAAACTGCAGGACAGCCTCAATAGTCTGTTCGGTGGTGGTAAAAAACGTGGCACGGACAATGGTGATGGTGGCAGCAAAGGCGGTGGTTTCGGCCTGCTGTTCGTGGCTCTTGCCGTGCTGGCGGCCTTTTGGCTGTACAGCGCCATCTATGTGGTCGATGAGCAGGAGCAGGCCGTGGTGCTGCGCTTCGGCAAATACCATGACACCGTTGGTCCGGGCTTGAATATCTATTTCCCGCCCATGGATCGTAAGTTCCAGGAGAATGTCACCCGCGAGCGTGCTTACAGCAAACAGGGGCAGATGCTGACCGAGGACGAGAACATCATCGAGGTTCCGCTGACAGTGCAGTATAAAATCAGCAACCTGAAGGATTTCGTGCTCAATGTGGACATGCCGGAAATCAGTCTGCAACACGCGACCGACAGTGCGGTGCGCCATGTGGTGGGTTCCACCGAGATGGATCAGGTGCTGACCGAAGGCCGCGAGCAGATGGCGGCCGAGGTGCGTGAGCGGCTACAGCGCTTCCTCGACAGCTACCAAACCGGTATCACGGTAACTCAGGTCAACCTGCAGAGTGCAGCGGCCCCCCGTGAGGTGCAGGAAGCCTTCGATGATGTGATTCGCGCCCGCGAGGATGAGCAGCGCGAGAAGAACCAGGCGGAAAGCTACGCCAATGGTGTGGTTCCCGAGGCTCGTGGTCAGGCCCAGCGTCTGATCGAGGAAGCCAGCGGTTATCGTGATGAGGTCATTGCCCGTGCCCAGGGTGAGGCGGATCGCTTCAGTGCATTGGTGGCCGAATACCGCAAGGCGCCTGAAGTTACCCGTGAGCGTCTGTACCTGGAAACCATGCAGACCGTTATGAGCAATACCAGCAAAGTGCTGGTCACCGGGGACAAAGGGCAGAGCAATCTGCTCTACTTGCCGCTGGACAAGATGATTGATGGCCGCTCTGGCAGTCGCCCGGCAGCCACTGGTGCTGCCGGTTCCAGTACTTCCGACGTTGGGCGTGCGGGAGTGGACCTGCGTCAGGCCGAGTCGCGTATAAGGGAGGGTCGCTGATGGGCAGCAAATCATTGGTAACCCTGGTCGTGGGTGTGGTTCTGGCGTTGGTCGCCTGGAGCAGCTTCTATGTGGTTTCGCAGACCGAGCGCGCTGTATTGCTGCGTTTCGGTCGCATCGTCGAGGCGGATGTAAAGCCTGGCCTGCATATGAAGATTCCCTACGTCAACCAAGTACGTAAGTTCGATGCCCGGTTATTGACCCTGGATACCGTCAATTCGCGCTTTCTGACCTTGGAGAAGAAAGCCTTGATGGTCGATGCCTATGCCAAGTGGCGGGTGCTTGATGCGGAGCGTTACTACACCGCGACTTCGGGTATGAAACAGATCGCCGATGAGCGTCTGTCCCGTCGTCTGGAGGCTTCCCTGCGCGATCAGTTCGGTAAACGTACTCTGCATGAAGCGGTAGCAGGCAAGCGCGATGAGCTTATGGCCGATGTCACCTCCTCGTTGAACCGAGCTGCGCAGCGCGAGCTGGGGATCGAGGTGGTTGATGTGCGAGTCAAGGCCATTGACTTGCCCAAGGAGGTCAATCGCAGTGTGTTCGACCGCATGGGCTCGGAGCGTGAGCGCGAAGCCCGTGAGCATCGGGCCAAGGGTAAGGAGTTGGCTGAGGGGATCCGTGCTGATGCCGACCGCCAGCAGCGGGTGATTCTTGCCGAGGCCTATCGTCAGGCGGAGGAGCTGCGCGGTGAGGGAGATGCCCAAGCTGCTGCTATCTATGCCAAGGCTTATGGCCAGGATCAGGAGTTCTATTCCTTCTATCGCAGCTTAAATGCTTACCGTGAAAGCTTCGCTGACAAGGGCGACGTACTGGTGCTGGATCCGAGCAGCGACTTCTTCCGTTACTTGAAAAAAGCGCGGCCTTGAGGCCAGCTAAGACCTAGAGCAAAGGCCCGCAAGTAGGATTTCGTCGCCCACTTGCGGGCCGGTCATTGTTGTTTGCGGCTTTTGCCGTGGTATGATGCAGCAGCCGGGAAAATCCCGGCTTTTTTGCGTCTGCGGGATTTTTCCCTGGCCGGGGACCTGCGCCACGCATTCAGGCTTAGGATTTCGCCCCGTAGTGGGCGCAGCGTAGGGGGCCTAGGCCCTGGGATACTGTTCGGGCTTTGCCCGAAGACAATGTTTCTTTATTGTTTTTCAAGGCGTTGCCGCCCTAACCGACAAGGAAATGGCGAAATGGCTACGGTTGACCGCTGGCTGCTGCCAGATGGTATCGAGGAAGTGCTTCCACCAGAAGCTGCGCGCATCGAAGTGACGCGACGGCGGGTGCTGGATCTATTGCAGCGCTGGGGCTACGAATTGGTAGTCACGCCGCATATTGAATATCTGGAGTCCCTGCTGACAGGTGCTGGGCAGGACCTGGACCTGCGCACCTTCAAGGTGACTGACCCCTTGTCGGGACGGCAGATGGGTTTTCGCGCCGACATTACGCCCCAGGTGGCGCGTATCGATGCCCATACCCTGCGCCGTGAAGGTCCTAGCCGCCTATGCTATGCCGGTAGCGTACTGCACGCTCAGCCACGGGCCCTGAGCAGCTCGCGCAGCCCGATTCAGTTGGGCGCCGAGCTCTATGGCGATGCTAGTCCGGCCAGCGATGTCGAGGTGATCAGCTTGCTGGTCGATACCCTGGAGCTGGTGCAGGTGCCGGATGTACATGTGGATCTTGGTCATGTGGGGATCTATCGTGGTCTGGCCCGTGCCGCCGAGTTGTCTGCTGAGGTCGAGCAGCAACTGTTCGACGCCCTGCAGCGCAAGGCCGTAGACGAAATCGAGATGCTCACCGCGGCCCTGCCGGAACCGTTACAGCGCATGTTACGGGCGTTGGCTGAGCTGTGTGGTGACCAGGATGTGCTGGATTTGGCCCAGGCTTGTCTGGTAGATGCGCCGGATGAGGTGCATGAAGCCTTGGACGAACTGTTGTCCATCGCCAATGCCTTGAGTGTGCGCTACCCCGAGCTGCCGCTATATTTTGACCTGGGTGAACTGCGCGGTTATCACTACCATACAGGTGTGGTGTTTGCCGCTTTCGTGCCTGGGGTCGGTCAGTCGATTGCCCAGGGCGGTCGTTATGATGATATTGGCGCCGATTTTGGTCGGGCACGCCCGGCCACTGGCTTTTCCACTGATCTGAAGACCCTGGTGAGTCTAGGCTCCATGGGGTTTGATGAGCAAAAATGCGGAGTTTGGGCTCCAGACAGCCATGATCTTTATCTGTGGCAGGCTGTACGGCGCTTGCGTGCTGAAGGTGTACGGGTGGTTCAGGCCTTGCCTGGGCAGCAACTAAGCGACGCGCAGCAGGCCGGTTGCGATCAGCAACTGGTGTTGCAGGATGGGCGCTGGCAAGTACAGGCATTGGCTTGAGCGCATGGGCAATGGCCCGTGCTGAATCATTTTCGCCGGCGTTGCCGGCATCTAGCTTGCGCTGAGAGGACAAGTGTTATGGGTAAGAACGTCGTCGTCCTGGGCACCCAGTGGGGTGATGAGGGTAAGGGCAAGATCGTTGACCTGCTGACCGAGCACGCAGCAGCGGTCGTGCGCTATCAGGGAGGCCATAATGCGGGCCACACCCTGGTGATTGACGGTGAAAAAACAGTGCTGCACCTGATTCCTTCTGGCGTGCTGCGCGAAGGCGTCAAATGCCTGATCGGCAATGGTGTGGTGGTCGCGCCCGACGCGCTGCTGCGGGAAATCACCAAGCTGGAAGAGAAGGGTGTACCCGTACGTGAGCGTCTGCGTATCAGTCCGGCTTGCCCGTTGATTCTGTCCTATCACGTGGCTTTGGATCAGGCCCGGGAAAAAGCCCGCGGCGAACAAAAGATTGGTACCACAGGGCGCGGCATTGGCCCGGCCTACGAGGATAAGGTGGCCCGCCGCGGCCTGCGCGTCGGCGACCTGTTTCACCGTGAGCGCTTTGCCGCCAAGCTGGGAGAGCTGCTGGATTATCATAACTTCCAGCTGGTCAATTATTACAAAGAACCAGCTATTGATTTCCAGCAGACCCTGGATCAGTGCATGGAATACGCCGAACAGCTACAGCCGATGATGCTGGATGTCACCGCTGAGCTGCACGCCTTGCGCCGTGCCGGGAAAGACATCATGTTCGAGGGGGCCCAGGGCTCCTTGCTGGATATCGACCATGGTACCTATCCCTATGTGACCAGCTCCAACACTACCGCTGGCGGCATAGCCACGGGTTCTGGTGTCGGTCCCATGTATCTGGACTATATCCTCGGTATCACCAAGGCCTATACCACTCGGGTGGGGTCCGGGCCTTTCCCCACCGAGCTGTTCGATGAGGTGGGGGCGCATCTGGCCAAGCGTGGTCATGAGTTCGGCGCGACCACTGGGCGTGCCCGTCGCTGTGGCTGGTTTGATGCGGTCATCCTGCGGCGAGCCATTGATGTCAACAGCATCTCTGGTCTATGTCTGACCAAGCTGGACGTGCTTGATGGCCTGGAAAATATCCATATCTGTGTGGGTTACCAGAATGAGCAGGGCACTGTTATCGATGCGCCTAGCGATGCGGATAGCTATATCGGCTTGCAGCCGGTATACGAGCAGATGCCAGGCTGGAGCGAGTCTACGGTTGGTGCCAAGTCCTTGGAGGAGTTGCCGGCCAACGCCCGTGCCTATATCAAACGTATCGAAGAGTTGGTCGGGGCGCCCATAGACATTATCTCCACTGGTGCCGATCGTAACGAAACCATAGTGCTGCGCCATCCTTTTGCCTGAGACAGCTTGCTGTCTGGTTCTTGTTGGGCAGGTCGTACCCGGCGACCTGCCGTCACTAGCGTGCAATTGCCTCTCAGTGCGTTCAGCTATGCGACTTGAGTGCGCATCTGGTTGTCTGGGAAGGCCATCTTGGCGATGGCCTTCCTTTCTCCTGTTACAGTGTCTGACCAGCTTGTTTTGCCTAAAGCCTGGACTTCCCGGAGCAGGGAATCTGTTTCGTTTTCTGGTGGTAAGGTCTGGCGCGTACCTTGCTTGACGTGTAGTGTCACTGTGATAGTGTCCGGCCGTAATGGCGGGCGGAGGATAATCTCGTGGTTGCTATTTGGTCATTGTTGCGCAGTCGCCTGCTGAGGCCTGTGTTCGTCGCTCTGGGTATCGCGCTGCTGATCCAGATGCTGTTGGTGCTTAACCTGACGCGTAGTACTGTGCAGGATTTGGTTGTCGATCTGCAGCAGCGTCTGGATGGCGATTCGCAGCGTCTTGCAGGGGAGCTTGAGCAGGCCAGTCGCGAGGTTTCTGGCAACCTTGATGGTTTGGCTGCCAGTACCCGTCAGCTCTTGTCTGAGGGGCTGTCGCAGCGCTTGCGTGATGAGCGTGTGCAGATGCGCGCCAGTCTGGAGCGTGGGCTTAAAGAATCTGCCAATGGCCTGGCCCAGTTACTGGCAGCCGTGGCGCCGCGGGCCATGTGGGACCAGGATATTCCTGCCTTGTCTGAGTTTGCCCGTCGGGCCCAGCGTAATCCGGATGTGCTGTTTGTTATTTACGACGATGCCCAGGGCAAGCATTTAACGCGCTATCTGAATCGCCAGAACGAGCAAATAAAGCACTTGCTAAGTATTGGCTCGGGTGAGCGGGCGTTGGATAAAGTCATAGATGCAGCCAAGCGCGATCCTAATGTGCACTTTATTGAGGCGTCCATCAGCCCCAACGGGGTCGAAATTGGCAAGTTATTGATGGGTGTTTCCACCCTGAGCATGGATAAGGAGTTGTCCGCACTCGACGTGCGCTTTGATACTTTGCAGGCGGGGGCGGGGCAATTGGTGGCAGATAGTCTGAGTGGCGCTTCCAGCCAAAGTAGCGAGGCCTTATCGGCGCGCCTGGCTGCTGCTCGGGCGGCCGTTGAGGGTATGTCCGACAATGCCCATGTTGCGGTGAACGAGGCCGCATCCAGTCTGCGTTGGCATATTGGTCTGGGATTGGCGGCGGTGGCCCTTGCGGTGCTGGTCGTGCTCGCTATCGTGCTGGGGCGTCGCGTGGTACGGCGTTTGCGTACGCTGATTGCGGCCCTTGACGATCTGGCGGCTGGCGAAGGTGATCTGACGCGGCGCATCGAAATCAGTAGTCAGGACGAGGTGGGAGAGATGGCCTCTGCGGTCAATCGCTTTGTCGCCAAATTGCAGCCGATAGTTCGTGAGGCTGGGGATGTGGCGCTGCGCACTGGCCAGGAAATCAATGCCCTGACGGCGCGTAGTGTCGCTGCGGAGTCGGCGACGGTACGCCAGCGGGATGAGGTGGCGGTGAGTCTGCAAGCTTTGGCGGGCATGGCAGAGCAAGCGCAGAGCGAGAGTCGGGCGATGCAGGAAGCCTTGAATCGAGTCGATGCCATTCGTCAAGCGACCTTGGACAATGCAGCCATTGCTTCGCAGGTGGGGCACTCTATTGAGGAGTTGGTCTCCCGGGTGGAAACAGGCTCTGCGGTGATTGAGCGGCTGGCCGAGCAGAGTGAGCAGATTGAAGTGGTGCTCACGGTCATTCGCTCCATTGCCGAACAAACCAACCTGCTGGCCCTCAATGCGGCCATTGAGGCGGCCAGGGCTGGCGAGAGTGGGCGTGGTTTTGCCGTGGTAGCCGATGAGGTACGTGCTCTGGCGAGCAAAACGCAGGAGTCGACGGGCGATATTCAGTCGCACATTGTGGCTTTGCAGCAGGGTGCGAGGGAGGCCGTAGGGGCGATAGGTCAAGCCGGTCAACAGGCCGATCAAGGGCTGGCGGCCTTGCGCGAGAGTGCCAGTATCCAGCAGGCGGTGCAGCGTTCGGTGGAAGAGGTGCACGGTGCTATCAGCGCCGCGGCCCAGGCGGCGGCGGGGCAGGCCCTGGGAGCTGATGCGGTGCGCGGGCGGGTTGAAGTGATCCATGCCGAGGCCCAGCGCGCCGCTGATGCGGTATCGGCAACGGCCAGCAGTGGTCGTGTGTTGGATGGCCTGTCCGGGCAACTCAAGGCCAGCCTTGGTCACTTCAAGGTTTAAGAGGTTCTGGGGGGCAATAAAAAACCGAGCCATTGGCTCGGTTTTTGAAATTTGGTGCCCAGGAGAAGACTCGAACTTCCACGGTGTTGCCACCACTGATACCTGAAACCAGCGCGTCTACCAATTCCGCCACCTGGGCACTGCAGCGATGTTTGTTGTTGCCAACACGGAGCGTCGCATCCGTTGTCTGCCTGACGGTCTATGCCGTCAGGCTAGAATTGGTGCCCAGGAGAAGACTCGAACTTCCACGGTGTTGCCACCACTGATACCTGAAACCAGCGCGTCTACCAATTCCGCCACCTGGGCACTGAAACGATGATTGGTCATCTATTTCGTGTTACAACGTCTGCTCGACGCTGTGGGCGCGAACTATACGGTCGCGCCCCGACCTTGTAAACCCCGCTGGAAAAATTATTCCAATGAAAAGCTGACCTTGGGGTGGTTTTCGCGCTTCAATGGCACAATACAAAGCGACTCTACAAATAAGGTAAACAAACTCCCAATGGCCGATTGGCAATCCCTCGATCCCGAGGCCGCTCGTGAAGCGGAAAAATACGAGAATCCCATTCCTAGCCGCGAGCTGATCCTTAAGCATCTGGCCGAACGCGGTTCGCCTGCCAGCCGCGAGCAGTTGCTCGACGAATTTGGCCTCAGCAGCGAGGAGCAGATCGAGGCCCTGCGCCGTCGTCTGCGCGCCATGGAGCGTGATGGCCAGTTAATCTACACTCGCCGTGGCACCTACGGTCCGGTGGATAAACTCGATCTGATTCTCGGGCGTATCAGTGGCCACCGAGATGGTTTTGGCTTTCTGCTGCCCGATGATGGCAGCGACGATCTGTTCCTCAGTCCGGCGCAGATGCGCCTAGTTTTTGATGGTGACCGGGCCTTGGTGCGGGTTTCTGGTTTTGACCGGCGCGGTCGACGTGAAGCTGTGGTGGTTGAAGTTATCTCCAGGGCCCATGAGAGCATAGTTGGGCGTTACTACGAAGAAAGCGGCATAGGCTTTGTCATCCCGGACAATCCCAAAATCCAGCAGGAAGTGCTGGTTACTGCCGGACGTAACGCTGGTGCTAAGCAGGGACAGTTCGTTGAGGTGCAGATTACCCACTGGCCGACCCCGCGTTTTCAGCCCCAGGGCGATGTCACTGAGGTGATAGGTAATTACATGGCGCCAGGCATGGAAATTGACGTGGCGCTGCGCAGCTACGACATTCCCCATGTGTGGCCCGAGGCGGTGCTAAAGGAGGCGCGCAAGCTCAAGCCGCAGGTCGAGGAAAGGGATAAAGAAAAGCGGGTCGATCTGCGCCATTTGCCATTCGTAACCATCGATGGCGAGGACGCCCGGGATTTCGATGACGCGGTTTACTGCGAGAAAAATGGCAGTAATTGGCGGCTTTTTTCCGCTGGCTGGAAGCTCTACGTGGCCATTGCCGACGTTTCCCACTACGTCAAGGTCGGCTCGGCACTAGATGCTGAGGCCCAGCAGCGCGGTAATTCTGTGTACTTCCCGGAGCGAGTGATTCCCATGCTGCCGGAGGAGTTGTCCAATGGTCTTTGCTCGCTCAATCCGCAGGTGGATCGACTGGCTATGGTCTGCGAAATCAGCATTTCCAAGACCGGCAAGATGGCTGACTACCAGTTCTACGAGGCAGTGATTCATTCCCATGCCAGGCTGACTTACAACAAGGTCAGTGCCATTCTGGAGCAGCCCAAGAGCTCCGAGGGCAAGGCCCTGCGCACTGAGTACAAGGAGCTGGTGCCGCATTTGAAGGAGTTGTATGCGCTCTATCAAGTGCTGCTGGCGGCACGTTACGAGCGCGGCGCGATCGACTTTGAAACCCAGGAAACCCGTATTATCTTCGGCTCTGGGCGCAAGATTGCGGAAATTTGCCCGACCCAGCGCAACGATGCGCATAAGCTGATTGAAGAATGCATGCTGGCGGCCAACGTGGCCACCGCAGCCTTCATGCAAAAGCATGGTATTCCGGCGCTCTATCGGGTACATGATGGTCCCCCGCCGGAGCGTCTGGAAAAACTCAGGGCCTTTCTCGGCGAGCTGGGTTTGTCGTTACAGCGCGGAAAAGCCAAAAGTGGCCCGTCGCCCAAGGATTACCAGGCGCTGCTCGAGGCGATTCGCGAGCGTCCGGATTATCACCTGATCCAGACCGTGATGCTGCGCTCGCTCAGTCAGGCAGTCTACAGTGCCGATAATCACGGCCATTTCGGCCTCAACTATGACGCCTATGCGCACTTTACCTCGCCGATTCGGCGCTATCCGGATCTGTTGATCCATCGTGCAATCCGCAGTGTCATTCGCTCGCGTCTGGATACCGCACATGTCCAGCGTGTCGGGGCTGCCAGCATGCCTAAGGCGCGCATTTACCCCTACGACGAGGCGGTTCTTGAGCAGCTTGGCGAACAATGCTCGATGTCTGAGCGGCGCGCCGATGAGGCCACCCGGGATGTGGTCAACTGGCTCAAGTGCGAGTTTATGAAGGACCGGGTAGGGGAAAGCTTTGCCGGTGTCATCACCGCTGTGACTGGCTTTGGCCTGTTCGTTGAGCTCAAGGATATCTATGTGGAAGGGCTGGTGCATGTCACTGCACTGCCGGCGGATTACTATCACTTCGATCCTGTGCATCACCGCCTGAGTGGTGAGCGCAGTGGCCGCAGCTTCCGTCTTGGCGACAGTGTGTCGGTAACCGTGATGCGGGTTGATCTGGACGAACGCAAGATCGATTTCGAGCTGGCCCAGGCTGCTGCGGTTACTGGGTCTGCCGTGCCGCGTAAAAGGCGCGCCGGTTCGACGGCCCAGGGAGCGACAAAGCCGGCAGGCAAGGCAACGGCGAGTAACACCGATGTGCAAAAGAGCCGCGAGGTCAAAAAAGCCCTGCTCAGCGAGGCTAAATCCTCCGCCGGCAAACGGCGGTCTGGCAGTAAGGCCGAGTCTGGTGGCAAGTCCAATAAGCACCGCAAGGGGCCCCCGAAGAGCAAGCATAAGTCATGAGTCAGCTGGAGAAAATTTACGGCGTGCATGCCGTGGAAGCCTTGTTGCGCCACCATCCCAAGCGGGTCAAGCAGATCTGGCTGGCCGAGGGTCGTAGCGACCCCAGGCTGCAGCCGCTGTTGCAACTGGCTACGGCTGCGCGGGTGAGCCTGGGGCAGTGTGAGCGGCGGGAAATGGACGCCTGGGTTGAGGGTGTACACCAAGGCGTGGTCGCTGAGGTCAGCCCAAGTCAGGTGTGGGGGGAGGCTATGCTCGAGGAGTTGCTCGATCGCTGTGACGGACCACCCTTGCTGCTGGTGCTCGATGGCATCACCGATCCGCATAATCTCGGCGCCTGTCTGCGCAGCGCCGATGCGGCTGGCGCTTTGGCGGTGATAGTGCCCAAAGACAAGTCGGCGACTCTGACGCCTGTGGTGCGCAAGGTGGCCTGTGGCGCCGCCGAAGTGATACCGCTGGTAGCGGTTACCAATCTTGCGCGCAGTCTGGAAAAGTTGCAGCAGCGCGGCCTGTGGGTGGTGGGTACCGCCGGAGAGGCTGAGCAGGAACTTTACCAGCAAGATCTTACCGGGCCGACAGTGCTGGTGATGGGGGCGGAAGGCAAGGGCATGCGCAGGCTGACCCGTGAGCATTGCGACTACCTGGTCAAGCTGCCCATGGCTGGTAGTGTGAGTAGTCTCAACGTTTCGGTGGCCACCGGCGTATGCCTGTTTGAAGCCGTGCGCCAGCGTCGCGCCAGTGTCTGAAGCCGGAGTTCGGCGCGCGGCGGACGTGCGGTAGGGCAAAAAAACACCGGTCTGCCTTGCGCCCTCCGGGGGGCTTCTCTAGAATGTCCGCCCTTGCCGCTACGGCAGGCGCTTTTGCGCCCCTGTTTCGACAAGCCAAAACTGAGTCATTCACTCCTTGCCTGACCGCAACTAAGTGGCAGGCTACAACCCGTAAGGAGCATTCATGCGTCATTACGAAATCATCTTTCTGGTTCACCCGGACCAGAGCGAGCAAGTCGGCGGCATGGTTGAGCGTTACACCAAGCTGATCGAAGAGGACGGCGGTAAGGTTCACCGCCTGGAAGACTGGGGCCGCCGTCAACTGGCCTACGCCATCAACAACGTGCACAAGGCCCACTATGTCCTGCTGAACGTTGAGTGCAGCGGCAAAGCCCTGGCCGAGCTGGAAGACAACTTCCGCTACAACGATGCTGTGATCCGTAACCTGGTCATCCGTCGTGACGAAGCCGTAACTGGCCAGTCTGAGATGCTCAAGGCCGAAGAGAACCGCAGCGAGCGTCGTGAGCGTCGTGAGCGCCCTGAAAATGCCGATTCCAACGATGGCGATGACAGTGGTGACAACAGCGACAACGACAGCGACAACGCTGACGAGTAATTTCCGGATCTATTGAGGAGCCAATCCCATGGCACGTTTCTTCCGTCGTCGTAAATTCTGCCGTTTCACCGCTGAAGACGTAAAAGAGATCGATTTTAAAGATCTCAATACGCTCAAAGCCTACATCTCGGAAACCGGCAAAATCGTTCCAAGCCGTATCACCGGTACCAAGGCTCGTTATCAGCGTCAGCTGGCCACCGCTATCAAGCGCGCCCGCTTCCTGGCCCTGCTGCCCTACACCGACAGCCACGGCCGTTAAGATCGGACTTTCGACGAGTAGTAAGGGATAAGCATGCGCGCCTTAGCAGAGTTCATCATGCGCGGCCGTATGCAGGCCATCCTGGTGGTGGTCGGTTCTGCAGCTTTGCCGCTGCTGTTTTGGTTAAGTGCTGCTGCAGCCAGCCTGGTGCTGCTGCGGCGGGGGCTTAGTGATGCTATCGGCGTCCTTGCCTGGGGCCTGCTGCCAGCTATTGTCTGGTGGTATTTCGGTGAGCCACGTAGCCTTCTGGTGCTGCTTGGGGTATCCGGGTTGGCGTGCTTGCTGCGTGCCAATCAGTCCTGGAATAGGGTGTTGCTCTTTAGCGTGGTACTGGGCCTGGTGTATGGACTGATATTGGGAGCGAGCTTTCGCGAACCGATCGATGCCATGGCGCAGGAGCTGAACAAGCTACTGCCGCAAATGCTCGACGGGGTCTACCAGCAGTTGTCGGTGGACGAGCAGGCACGCCTCCAAGGTCTTATTGCACCGATACTGACCGGACTGTTGGCAGCGCTGCTGCAGGTGATCAGTCTGCTAGCCCTGATGTTGGGGCGTTTTTGGCAGGCGCTGTTGTACAACCCGGGAGGTTTCGCGGCGGAGTTCCGTCAGCTGAAATTTTCTACGCCGCTGGTGCTGCTGCTGCTGGCCGGCATGCTGCTCGGACCCAGGCTGGGTGTCGAGATGGCCATGCTGACGCCGCTGTGCAGTGTGCCGCTGGCCTTCGCTGCTGTTGCCCTGTTACACGGGCTGGTGGCGAAAGGACGACTGTCCAAGTTCTGGTTGGTCGGGTTGTACATCACGCTGTTGCTGTTTATGCAGTTGATCTATCCCTTGCTGGTGGTTCTGGCCATTGTCGATAGTCTGTTTGATTTTCGTGGCCGTTTGGCGGACAAGCCCGGTTCGGGCTCTGCCAACGGTGAAGGCTAAAAGTTAAGAGGTAACACCCAAATGGAAGTCATCCTGCTGGAAAAAATCGCCAATCTGGGCAACCTGGGCGACAAAGTGAATGTTAAAGCCGGTTATGGCCGCAACTACCTGCTGCCTCAGGGCAAGGCTACTGCTGCCACTGCTGCCAACGTGGCTGCTTTTGAAGCACGTCGCGCTGAGCTGGAGAAGCTGGCTGCCGACAAGAAGGCTTCGGCCGAAACTCGCGCTGCGCAACTGGCTGAGCTGGAAGTCACCATCACCGCCACTGCTGGTGATGAAGGTAAGCTGTTCGGCTCCATTGGTACCCACGACATCGCCGATGCCCTGACTGCTTCAGGCGTTGAAGTGGCCAAGGCCGAGGTCCGTCTGCCCAACGGCACTATTCGTCAGGTTGGCGAATACGACGTTGCCGTGCACCTGCACAGCGATGTTGAGGCGACCGTTAAGGTCATAGTAGTAGCTGCCTAAGTCACAGCGAACTGCTTAGCGGGTTTGCACGCAGGTGCCTTCCCGCTAACATCGGGCACGGTGTTGCGCAAGCGATGCCGTGCCCTTTGTTTTTTTACCCAAGAATTTTTCCGGTCCCATGAACGATATCAGCATTTCTGAGCAATACGACCTGCAAACCTCGGCCTTGAAAGTGCCGCCGCACTCGATCGAGGCCGAGCAGGCCGTGCTCGGTGGTCTGATGCTGGATAACAACGCCTGGGAACGGGTGCTTGATCAGGTTTCCGATGGTGATTTCTATCGCCATGATCATCGATTGATCTTTCGCGCCATCTTCAAGCTCGCCGAACGCAATATGCCCTTTGATGTGGTCACCCTGTCCGAGCAGTTGGACAAGGAGGGGCAGCTGTCCCAGACCGGTGGTCTGGCCTATCTTGGTGAGCTGGCGAAAAATACGCCTTCGGTGGCCAATATCAAGGCCTATGCGCAGATCATTCGGGAGCGGGCCACCCTGCGTCAGCTGATCAGTATCAGCAACGAGATTGCCGACAGTGCCTATGCGCCTGAAGGGCGCAGCGGCGAGGAAGTGCTGGATGAGGCCGAGCGGCTGATTTTTCAGATCGCCGAAGCTAGGCCGAAAACCGGCGGCCCCGTGGGCATCAACGATATTCTGGTCAAGGCTATCGACCGTATCGACGAGTTGTTCAACAATGGCGATGCCATCACCGGACTGTCCACGGGATTTGTCGACTTGGACAACCTGACCAGTGGTTTGCAGCCGGCGGACATGATTATTGTGGCCGGACGTCCATCCATGGGTAAAACCACCTTCGCCATGAACCTGGTGGAAAATGCCCTGATGCGCAGTGACAAGGCAATTCTGGTCTACTCCCTGGAAATGCCATCGGAGTCCATAGTCATTCGTATGCTCGCTTCTCTCGGGCGTATCGATCAGACCAAGGTGCGTACCGGCCGATTGGATGACGATGACTGGCCGAGACTGACTTCAGCGGTCAATCTGCTCAATGATCGCAAGCTGTTTATCGATGATATACGGAGATGCGTGCTCGTATCATGGCTCCATGGTCGGCAACTGATGCAGTGGCTCCGGTGGCGATAACCCCTGCCGACTGGTCCTGCCTTGTCACAGAGAACAGCGTGCCGCTGAGAATCCGGGGCCTGCCGATCATGTTCGTCTCGATGAGGTCTACCATGCACAAGGGCATGATGCAGTAATTCCTGGCTCCGGTGGCGATAACCGGGTCAATGAGATTTCTGAAATATCCCGATCCCTTAAGGCGCTGGCCAAGGAGTTCAATTGTCCGGTGGTTGCCTTGTCACAGCTTAACCGTGGCCTCGAACAGCGTCCCAACAAACGGCCGATCTGTAACTCTGATTTCTTGCCACGTAGCGAATCCATAGGGGCTATTGAACAGAAGTAAGATGCAAGCGACATCATCATGTTCGTTATCTACTGTCGCGATGAGGTCTACCTGAATCCGTAGGAGAGCGAGCACAAGGCCTGCATCGCCGAGATGGCCATGGCTATCCTCGGCGAAAAGCAACGTAATGCTGGCAATCCGCTGAAACTGGGTACCGCGCGGCTCGCCTTTCTCGGTAAGTACTCACGCTTCGATAACCTGGCGCCCGGCAGCTATCAGTTCGACGATGAGTGAAAGGTGTAAAGGTCTGGGCAGGCCCAGATCCAGGGACGTTTGCATTTTGCTGCTGGACACAGTACTACGAAATTGCTTCAAGAGTTCGATTTCCGTGGCTTATTCTGACCAGTAGGCCAGCGGGCTAGTCGGGTTTGATCAAAATTTGTGCTATTCTCCGCGGCCCCGTGAAAGCCCCATAGAAAAAGCCATCATCATGCAAGCCGCCAAGCCGCTGTTTGACTATCCCAAGTATTGGGCCGAGTGTTTCGGTCCTGCGCCATTTCTGCCCATGAGCCGGGCTGAGATGGATGCCTTAGGTTGGGACAGCTGTGACATCATCATCGTCAGTGGTGATGCCTATGTCGATCATCCTTCATTTGGCATGGCTATCATCGGTCGGCTGTTGGAAGCTCAGGGCTTTCGGGTGGGCATCATCGCCCAGCCGGATTGGCGTTCGAAAGACGATTTCATGCGGCTCGGTGAGCCGAACCTGTTTTTCGGCGTGGCGGCCGGCAATATGGACTCGATGATCAACCGCTACACCGCGGACAAGAAGATTCGCTCCGATGATGCTTACACCCCGGGAGGCCTGGCGGGCAAGCGTCCGGACCGGGCCAGCTTGGTTTACAGCCAGCGCTGCAAGGAAGCCTACAGTCAGGTCCCGGTGGTGCTCGGCGGGATTGAGGCATCACTGCGCCGTATCGCCCATTACGACTACTGGCAGGACAAGGTGCGCCGCTCCATTTTGATGGACGCCACTGCCGATATTCTGCTGTACGGCAATGCCGAGCGTGCGGTGGTGGAGGTTGCCCAGCGCCTATCCCGAGGCGAGTCCATTGAAACCATCACCGATGTGCGTGGCACGGCTTTTGTGCGCCGTGACACGCCCCAAGGCTGGTTCGAGATCGACTCCACACGTATCGACAGGCCGGGCAAGGTCGACAAAATCATCAATCCCTACGTCAATACCCAGGACAGCGCCGCCTGCGCCATTGAGCAGCAGAAGACTGAGGTCGAGGATCCCCAGGAGGTCAAGGTGGTGCAGCTGCTTGCCCATCCGCGCCTGGAGCGTAGCAAGACAGTGATTCGGCTGCCCTCGTTTGAGAAGGTGCGTAACGATGCGGTGCTTTATGCCCACGCCAATCGGGTGTTGCACCTTGAGACTAATCCGGGTAACGCCCGTGCGCTGGTGCAAAGGCATGGAGAGGTGGATGTCTGGTTCAATCCACCACCCATTCCCATGAGCACCGAGGAGATGGATTACGTCTTCGGCATGCCTTACGCCCGTGTGCCCCATCCGGCCTATGGCAAACAGCGCATTCCGGCCTATGAGATGATCCGTTTTTCGGTGAACATCATGCGTGGCTGCTTTGGCGGCTGCACCTTTTGCTCGATTACCGAGCACGAGGGACGCATCATCCAGAACCGCTCCCATGACTCGATCATCCGTGAGATCGAGGAAATGCGTGACAAAGTACCGGGCTTTACCGGCGTGGTATCGGATCTTGGCGGGCCAACCGCGAACATGTACCGCATCGCCTGCAAGGATCCGCAGATTGAGCGCCATTGCCGCAAACCCTCCTGTGTTTTTCCGGGCATTTGTGACAACCTCAATACCGACCACAGCTCGCTGATCGAGCTGTACCGCAAGGCCCGTGCCTTGCCGGGAGTCAAGAAGATCCTGATTGCCTCGGGGCTGCGCTATGACCTGGCGGTGGAGTCGCCGGAGTATGTGCGCGAGCTGGTTACCCACCATGTTGGCGGTTATCTGAAAATCGCCCCCGAGCATACCGAGCGCGGGCCGCTGGATAAGATGATGAAGCCGGGCATTGGCAGCTATGACCGCTTCAAGCAGATGTTCGAGAAGTTCTCCAAGGAGGCGGGCAAGGAGCAGTATCTGATTCCTTACTTTATCGCGGCTCATCCCGGCACCAGCGATGAAGACATGCTCAACCTCGCCCTATGGCTCAAACGCAACGGTTTTCGTGCCGATCAGGTGCAGGCTTTCTATCCGTCGCCCATGGCCACGGCCACGGCCATGTACCACTCGGGCAAAAACCCGCTGCGCAAGGTGAGTTACAAAAGCGATGCCGTGCAAATCGTCAAGAGCGAGCAGCAGCGTCGTTTGCATAAGGCTTTTTTGCGCTATCACGACCCCAAAGGCTGGCCACTGTTGCGTGAAGCCTTAGAGCGCATGGGGCGCGCCGATCTGATCGGCAATGGCAAACATCAGCTGATTCCAACCTATCAGCCCCAGGGCGAGGAATACCAAAGTGCCCGACGTAAAAACTCCACCCCTGCGGGCAGCAAGAAGCTGGCTGGCAACGGAGGCAGGGCGACGGCTGGGCGTATTCTCACCCAACATAATGGCCTGCCGCCACGGGCCAGCGACGGCAGTAAACCTTGGGATAAGCGCGAACAGGCTAAGGCGGCGGCCGAGGCGCGCAATCAGCAGCTGGTCCGTGAGCGATCCGGCACAGGGAAAAACAAGGGTAAGAAGCCAGCGAAGCGCCCTGTGGCGCCCCGCTGAGCCAGCTCGGCGGAGCATTTAGCCGTAACGCTTTTTCGCCTCGATAGCCAGGCCGCTACCTATGCTGCCAAAGGCATTGCCTTCCACTTGGCGGGCCGAGGGTAGTAGTGCGCCTAGGCTTTGACGTAGCGCCGGTATGCTACTGGAGCCGCCGGTAAAAAACAGCGTATCCACTTGCTGGGCGCTCACCCCGGCATCGCTGAGCAGTTGGGCAATGCTTTTGCCAATGCGCTGCAGTTGCGTGGCGATGCTGTTCTCAAACAGTTCAGAGTGCAAATTCGCGCGCAACTTTTCCTCTATCGGCTGTAGGTCGATGGTATGGCTGTCTTGGCTGGTCAGGGCGATCTTGGCCTGCTCCACCTGCATTGCCAGCCAGTGTCCAGAGCGCTGCTCGATCAGGCGTAGCAGGCGGTCAATGGCTTTGCTTTCAAGCAGGTCGTAACGCATGCTTTGCAGTGCCCGCTGTGATGCTGCCGTGTAGGCCATGTTGATGGTGTGCCAGGTGGCCAGATTGAGGTGGATACTGGTGGGCATCAGTGCGGCGCTTTTCATTCTGCTGCCATAGCCGAACAGAGGCATCACGCCGTGCAGACTGAGCTGTTTGTCAAAATCGGTACCGCCAATATGCACGCCCGCGGTGGCCAGAATATCCTCCTGGCGCTCAGCCAGATGGTGGCGCTGTGGGGCCAGGCGGGTCAGCGAGAAGTCTGAGGTGCCGCCGCCGATGTCGATGATCAGCACCAGTTCCTCATGTTGCAGGCTGGATTCATAGTCGAAGGCAGCGGCTATTGGTTCATACTGAAAGGATATTTCTTTGAAACCCAGCTTGTGCGCGACCTCCACCAGGGTGCGTTCGGCTTCCTGGTCGGCCTTGGGGTCGTCATCCACAAAAAAAATCGGCCGTCCCAGCACCGCCTGTTCGAAGGTTTTTCCGGCGAAGCTTTCGGCCCGTTGCTTTAAGCTGCCGATAAAGAAACCAAGCAAATCCCTGAATGGTAGTGCGCTGCCCATCAGCGCCGTTTCGCTCTTGAGCAGTTTGGAACCGAGCAGGCTCTTCAGGGAGCGCATCAGGCGGCCCTCATAGCCCTGCAGGTACTCATCCAGGGCTTGGCGACCAAATACCGGGCGCGACTCTTCGAAGTTGAAAAAGACCACTGAGGGCAGGGTGATTTTTCCCTCTTCTAGGGGGATCAGACTTTCCGTACCCGGACGCAGCCAGCCCACCGTGGAGTTGGAGGTGCCGAAGTCGATGCCGCAGGCGCGGGCGGGGGTGGCAAAAGGCATGGAGCCTCTCCTGAAAAAACGGCCGCGCATTCTATCAGGCTGATGCTTGACTTGGCGGTTTGCCCGTTATTCGTCCCTGTGCGGTTATGGCAGGTTCGGGCTTTCAGGTTTTTGCCGGTTTTTCTGTGCCACTGGTTTTGTGCCGCCACTGAGTCCACTCGAAGCCCAGCACCACCAGTATCGATAGGGCGAAGGGTAAGAGTAGATAGAAACCGCGAAATACGATCAGCGCCGCCAACATGTCAGGGGCAGGGATTTCCGGTAGTGCACTGAGAAAGCTGACCTCCAGAACGCCTAGGCCACCAGGTGCGTGGGAGAGCAGGGCGAGGGAAAAGGAGGCCAGAAATACTCCGAGTATTACCAGAAAACCAGGGTTGTGGGCCTCAGGTAGGGCGAAGTAAATAATCCCTGCCGCGCAGGCGAGTTCCATTGGGCCTGCTAGCAGTTGGCGCAGCACTATGCCTATGCGGGGATATTCGATGTGCAGCTTGCCGAACTTCCAGGGTTTGAAATGCAGCCAGGAACCCAGCACGTAAAGCGCCACCAGCAGTAGCAGCAAACAGCCGATGGCAATCGACAGCAATGGCGTGACGCCATCCAGTACGCGATGAATCAGATTGGGTTGCAGTACCAGTACACAGCCGCTGGCGAGCAAAGTGCCAAGGGCGAAGGTAAAGGAACAGAAGACGATCAAAAAGCCGATTTCATGGGGAGTCAGACCCTTGGTGCGGTAGGCACGGTAACGTACCAGTGCGCCGGAGAATACCGATGCACCGATATTGTGCGCCAGGGCGTAGGTGGTGAAGGAGCATAGGGTAATGAAATGCCAGGAGATCCTTTTGCCCAGGTGGGCGATGGCGATACGGTCATACCAAGCCAGCGCGCTGTAGGCACCGAGGGTGGCGAGCGCGGCGAGCGCCCAGTTCAGGTGCGGGATGGCCAGCAGGCTTTCGGCGATCTCATCCAGAGAGATATTGCGCACCTCTCGGTAGAGTAGTAGGCCCGAGATCACTACGGCGCATAGTCCGATTAGTGTCCAGACCAGGTCGCTACGTTTGACCCTGGATTTGGTACCTTGCAACTGCAATCCCCTGTTTGCTCGCTTTGTGAGCTGCTTGCCCACGCGTTTGATAGACCGCCAGTGTTTCTTGCGCAAATCGCAGGCAAGCCTATCGGGCTAATCATAATCTGTATTTGGCTGCGCAGTATCCAGGAGGCGGGCGGCTAGCTCAACTGCTCGTCATCTTTGGCCTGTTACCCCGTATGTCCTTATGGCGCTCAAGCACGGGCTTGAGCGGGTTGCAGGGGGACGCTGCCAAGCTGTTGCCGATCTGCTGGTCGCGACGAAAGGGCGCATCGTACTTAGTCATCTGCTGTTAACCACAGTTGTCAGAAAGCCGCAGCTAAAAGTACGCGGCCCTTGCTCGGGCGAAGGGTAGGCCTTCAGGGCTCTTTGTTGGCTTCTGCATTGGCCATGATCTCTTCCAGCTTCAGGCCTGTGAGGTCATGGATGGTGCGCCAGAGGTAATAAAATATAGCCATCAACATGATCATCGATGGAATGGCGATCATTGGATAACTAAGTAGGGTCATGCGGCCAAGCTCGTCGTTGAATGCTTCGCTGCCAGCGGGGCTGGTTACCAGCCACTTGGCCAGTGCGTAGTTCATTGCCGAGGAAAAGAAGAAGGTGCCGCTGAGCCAGTAGGTTGCACGCATCAGGCGCTGGTCAAAATGCTGGGTGTGGCCGCCTTGTTCCAGGCGTTGCTGGATCTTGTCAACGTTGAGCACGGTTTTGTTGTACAGCAGGGTGCGGATCAGTGGATAGCGGGTGCGCGTGGATACCAGCACCGCAATGCCGATCAGTCCAGGGATGGTCGCCTCCTTGATCGCCAACCAGCGGGTATCCAAGTGCAGCAGACCGATGCCACCGGTAAGGATCACGCTGACCAGACCGAGCAAAGCAACAAAGTTGAATTTGCGGTATTTGATCAGTTCGAATGCGCCCCAGCCCAAGGGAAAAGCCAGGGCCAGCAACAGCGCGCCGTCCGCTCCCAGACGTGTTTCGCCGCTAAGCTTCATGAGGATCAGTGACGGAATCAGGATGCTGATTAACAAATCGATGAAGGGGCGGGGTTTGTGTGCAGATGCGTTGATGGAGTCAGTCATATTTTTCGAGGTGGTTGGACGAATGCTGATAATCGCCTGACTGGCTTCGGCGCGCCAGTAGGATTATTGCGGCTGAGATAAATCGACAGCAATTTCCTGGCGTTTACCCTAATGCTGAGGCGATAGCGCTTGTTCTTTGGCGCCTTTTCGCGTTGCCTGTAACTTCTTCTGCAGCTCTGTTCTTGGCGGAGGGCCGCCAGCTTGGCGTTTTTTCGGCGGTTCTTCGCCAAAAGTGTGTGGCGGCTCCACAGCATAGAGAAACTCCGCTGAGTTGGCGAAAAAATTGCTAGTGAGACCCTCCTTGCTGCGGCCGACTGTCGCACATTAGTTTGCCTGAGGCCATACAGGGCGTGTCGGGTTCTGATTTCTTTGATGTATATGGACAATGCCTTATGCTGAATACGCGGCCTGCTTCCCACCATGAACTGCGCAGTGGATTACGCGCCTTGATGGCATCGGATGCCTGCTACCATACGGCTTCGGTGTTTGATCCGATGTCTGCGCGTATTGCTGGCGATCTGGGCTTTGAGGTTGGCATTCTGGGAGGGTCGGTCGCGTCGTTGCAGGTGCTTGCGGCGCCGGACTTCGCCCTGATCACCCTCAGTGAGTTTGTCGAGCAGGCCAGTCGTATCGGACGGGTTGCGCGGCTTCCGGTGATCGCTGATGCCGACCATGGCTATGGCAACGCCTTGAATGTGATGCGCACCGTGGTCGAGCTGGAGCGCGCAGGGATTGCCGCGCTGACCATCGAAGACACTCTGTTGCCGGCACAATTTAACCGCAAGTCGACTGACCTGATCAGTGTTGCCGAAGGTGTCGGCAAGGTGCGCGCTGCCTTGGCTGCAAGGGTCGATGCAGAGCTGGCAATCATCGCCCGCACCAACGCTGGCGTGCTCAGCACCGAAGAAGTGATTGAGCGTACCCTGGCCTATCAGCAGGCTGGCGCCGATGCTATCTGTCTGGTGGGCGTGAAGGATTTCGAGCATCTTGAAAAAATTGCCGAGCAGCTTAAGTTGCCACTGATGCTGGTGACCTATGACAATCCTAAATTGCGCGATAATGCGCGTCTGGCCGCATTGGGCGTGCGCATAGTGGTCAACGGGCATGCCGCCTATTTCGCCGCGATCAAGGCGACCTACGACTGCTTGCGTGAGCAGCGCGGTGCCATTGGTAGTGAGCTTAGCGCTTCGCAGCTGTCCCATAAGTACAGCATGCCTGAAGATTTTCGGGTGTGGGCGGACGAGTTTATGGATGTCAAGGAGTAATGTCTGGTCGGTAATAACTGCCGGCCACTGGCTCTTCTGGCTGTTGGTCGTGCGACCAGTTGAATTGAAGGGGGAAATATGGCTACTGGTTGGGCGCAAGATGGCGCCGTACAGGAACAGATCGACAGCAGCATTGAAGACGCCGTGCAGCGTGTTCGCCGCCAGTTACCCCAGGGCGAAAGCCTGTCTCGCTGCGCAGAGTGCGCCGGGCCTATTCCCGAGGCTCGACGTCAGGCTATGCCGGGCGTGCGTCTGTGTATTCAATGCCAGACTATGCAGGACCAGGAGCAGGCGGCTTTTTCTGGCTATAACCGACGGGGCAGCAAAGACAGCCAATTGCGCTAGCCGGAGGAGCGGGCCTGCACACTGTGTCTGTTTTTAGCCCTTGTTCCAGGCTTTTTGCAGGGCCCTGTGCAGTTGCTCGGTGGCTGTTTGGCCCGCCCTGCTGGCATAACCTGCCAGCAGGCTGTTTCTGTGGACGTTTGCCAGCCAATGGCTGTCTGTTTCGTAGCGCAGCATATGGCGCACATTGCGTTTGCGCTTTTGCATTGTCAGGGGTTTACCGCTGATATGCATGTCGGAGAGGTCTATCAGGCCAAAGCTTTCATCCGGCAGCATCAGCACATTGCCCAGGTGCAGTGAGCGAAAGTACACCCCTAGTTGGTGCAGTCGTGCCAGAAACTGGCCGAAACGTTGCACTTCAGTGTCTCGTTGTGGTTCGTTAAGGCCGCTCCAGCGTGTGCGTAAATTTTCACCGGGTAGGGGGCGGTAGATTAGGCCGTTGAGTGCTTGACTGGGTACTTTCAGTAGTTCGCTTATCTCGGGGGCGCTGATGCCAAGCTCTCGCAAGAGTTCGGCGTTGCGCGCGAAGCATTCGGCAGGCGTCGTCAGCAGGCTCGAGGAAAGCAGGCGTTTGCGGCGATAGAGCTTGAGAAAGCGGCCATCTGCCAAGCGAGCCACTTTTAGGCCGTAGCCATCTTCCTCAATTGTCGTTGCGTCGACAAGCAAGGTGCTGAGTTCGTCTTTATCAAGATTTCTCATGGCTTTCTCGTCGCAGTTGGATGGAGAGTGCTGCCACAAGGGAGAGCGGGATCCAGATCAAAAACCAGTTTTCATTAGGTCTGGAGAGAAAATTGCTGCCTTCAGTGAGACCGGCCACAAGGCCGTAGGTAACCAGGGCCGAGGCAATCTGCATGTGGCGCTGGTTTTTTGAGCGCAGCAATTGCCAATAGGTAGCCAGGTACATAACAAGCCATAGACCCAGGCCGATTACGCCAAGCTGGAGCAGCACGGCCAGCTCCACATTATGTGGGTCGGTCAGGATGTAACCAATTTGGGGGATGGAGAAGGTGAAGCTGCTGTCGTAGCCTTGGCCGATCCAGAAGTGCTCAAGGCTCTGTCTTAGTGCTTCACTCCACAGCTGCGGTCGGAAAGACACTCCGCGTTGGGTCAGCCATTGCGGGATTTCCAGCATTATACCGGCGAGCAGTAGCGAAAATCCTAGGATAAGGTAGGTGCTGCGCCTTGGGGCCATAACTAGCATCCACAGGCAGGTTATGCCCAGGGCTAGAAGTGGTGTTCTTGATCCGGTAAAAAGTAGTGCCAGGAGCAAGGGAAGGGCGCAAGCAAGGCCTATAAGGTCATGCCGATCATTGCGCGTCAGCCAAGAGGCCAACCAATAGGAGCAGAAAAAGCCCAGTACATGGGAGGTGAGTAGCGGATTGCGCAGGGCCCCAGTGCCAATCAGCCGAGGCGGTATTGGCGTTTGAGTGAAATAAAAATACAGGCAGGCCAAGGCGGCTACCACCGAGACTAGTGCGCTTAGGCGCAATGCTCCCAGGAGCAGTTTTTTATCCTGAAAGGCCATTATCGCGCAGGCGACAAATACCATGAGTACATATAGGGGTCTTTTGGCTAGGCTGCCAGAGCTCGTCTCGCTCTGTGACCAGGTCAGGCTGAGTAGCAGCCAAGCGCTAAAGGCCAGATAGGCGAGGAGGATGGGCTCCCTAGGCAAGCACTGAAGCACTTTTGGTGAGCCAAGCAACAATAACAGGGCAGGAAAGGCTACTAGGCCATAAAAGGCTTTGGTGTAGAGACTTGCGTTGTCTATCCAGAATAACCCGGTCAGTAAAGCTACATAGCCCAAAACCAGCCAGTAAAGTGTAATTAAACGAAAGCGCGCTATCGCTGTCTCATGTGTGGTGGATTTTATTCTCTGCACGTCGTGGATCGTCTGTTAGCTCATGTCCGTGCATAGTAATGCATTCCCGTGGCGATGGGACGCCCCTATGATAAGCTTCCGCCTTTTCGTCTAGTCCAAGTGTGAGCGCATGAGCGATCAGCAAAGCAAAACTCCCCGTGCCAGTACACTGAAAGTGTATTTTCGCCTGCTGGGCTATGTCAGGCCTTATCTTGGCATGTTTCTGCTTAGTATTCTCGGGTATGTGGCCTTCGCCTCCACACAGCCTATGCTGGCGGGTATTCTCAAATATTTTGTTGATGGGCTCTCTAACCCCCAGGCTGTACTGTTTCCCTACACTCCCTATTTGCGTGACTTGCAGTTATTGCAAGCGGTGCCTCTGCTCATAGTGCTGATCGCAGCCTGGCAGGGAATAGGCTCTTTTTTGGGCAACTATTACTTGGCCAGGGTATCCCTGGGGTTAGTGCATGACCTGCGGGTGGCCTTGTTCAATAATCTGATGGTGCTGCCTAATCGCTACTTCGACAGCCACAACTCCGGGCATCTGATTTCCAGGATTACCTTCAATGTCACCATGGTTACCGGGGCAGCCACCGATGCCATCAAGGTGGTGATCCGGGAGGGGCTGACCATTGCCTTCCTGTTCGTCTATTTGTTGTGGATGAATTGGAAACTGACCCTGGTGATGCTTGCCATACTGCCGTTGATCGCTTTGATGGTGAATGTGGCTAGCCGCAAGTTTCGCAAGCAGAGCAAGAGGATTCAGGTGGCCATGGGCGATGTTACCCATGTGGCTTCTGAGGCCATACATAGCTACCGAGTCGTGCGCAGTTTTGGTGGTGAAGCATACGAGTCACAGCGTTTTAACCATGCCAGCACAAGCAATACCGAGAAACAGCTGCGCATGACTAGAACCTCTGCGGTTTACACGCCGATGCTGCAGCTGGTCATTTACAGCGCCATGGCGGTATTGATGTTCCTGGTGTTGCTGCTGCGTGGTGACGCTTCTGCGGGCGATATGGTGGCTTACATCACGGCCGCCGGTTTGCTGCCCAAACCCATCCGGCAGCTATCGGAAGTCAGTTCGACCATACAAAAAGGGGTGGCCGGGGCCGAGAGCATTTTTGAACAGCTGGATGAGCCGCCAGAACTCGACAATGGCACCGTCGAGCGGGAGCGCGTTGAGGGGCGTCTAGAGGTTCGTGGGCTGAGCTTTAGCTATCCGGACACAGAGCGCAAGGTGCTGGATGACATCAACTTTAGCGTACAGCCCGGACAGATGGTGGCCTTGGTCGGCCGCTCGGGTAGTGGCAAATCAACCCTTGCAAACCTGATTCCCCGTTTCTATCACCATGAGGTCGGGCAGATTTTGCTCGATGGTGTGGATGTCGAGCATTATCGGCTGCGCAATCTGCGTCGGCATATTGCCCTGGTGACGCAACAGGTCACATTGTTCAATGATACGGTGGCCAACAACATCGCCTATGGCGATTTGCATGGTGCTCCACGGGAGGATATCGAGCGGGCGACTGAGGCGGCCTATGCCCAGGAGTTCATCCAGGGTTTGGCGGAGGGGTTGGATACCAAGGTCGGCGAAAATGGCGTAATGCTTTCCGGAGGCCAGCGTCAGCGACTGGCCATCGCGCGGGCGCTGTTGAAAGACGCGCCTATATTGGTGCTGGATGAGGCGACCTCGGCACTCGATACTGAGTCGGAGCGGCACATCCAGGCCGCACTGGATCGTGTGATGAAAGGTCGCACCACGTTGGTGATTGCGCATCGTTTGTCTACCATCGAGAAAGCCGACCTGATTTTGGTCATGGACCAGGGGCGTATCGTCGAGCGCGGCACCCATGTTGAACTGCTGGCGCTCAATGGTCACTATGCACGACTACATGCCATGGGTCTTGATGACCGGGCAACGGCTGAGAACGCCTGATAAACTATGCGCCTGCAATAATTTGGCCCCGGAGTCCACATGAAGTTATCCATGCCCCGTTTCGATCAGGCTCCTGTTCTGGTCGTGGGTGATGTCATGCTTGATCGCTACTGGCACGGCGCCGCCTCACGCATTTCCCCCGAAGCACCGGTGCCGGTAGTTAATGTTGCGCAAATCGAGGATCGCCCAGGTGGTGCAGCCAACGTGGCGCTCAATATCGCGGCGCTGGGGGCGAGTGCTGTACTGGTGGGAGTGACCGGCGAAGACGAAGCCGCCGAGAGCCTGCGTCACAGCCTGGCTGCTGCCGGGGTGAAGAGTCATTTTCAGCAGATCGCTCAGCAGCCAACCACAGTCAAGTTGCGGGTAATGAGCCGCCACCAGCAGCTGTTGCGCATGGACTTTGAAGAGGCATTCGATACTGATACCCAGGCGCTGCTTGAGCAGGTCGAGGTTTTACTGGATGAAGTCAAGGTGCTGGTGCTTTCGGATTACGGCAAGGGAGCGCTGAGAAACCACCAGGAGCTGATCCAGGCCGCCCGCCGTCGTGGCATACCGGTATTGGCTGATCCCAAGGGCAAGGATTTTTCTGTGTACCGGGGCACTACCCTGATCACGCCGAATTTGAGCGAGTTCGAGATGATAGTCGGACGTTGCGAGGATGAGGCTGATCTGGTTCGCCGTGGTGCCCGCTTGATGCGTGAGTTGGATTTGGGAGCCTTGCTGGTGACCCGTGGCGAGCACGGTATGACCCTGTTGCGTCCGGAGCATGCGCCTTTGCATCTGCCGGCGCGGGCCCGTGAAGTGTTTGACGTAACCGGGGCAGGGGACACAGTGATTTCCACCCTGGCCGCGTCACTGGCCGCTGGTGAGGAATTGCCGGTGGCCGTGGCTCTAGCCAATCTGGCTGCTGGCATAGTGGTCGGCAAGCTCGGCACTGCCGCCATCAGTGCGCCTGAACTGCGCCGCGCCGTGCAGCGTGAGGAGGGCTCCGAGCGCGGCGCACTGAGCCTTGAGCAACTGCTGCTGGCCGTTGAGGATGCCCGCGCCCATGGCGAGAGAATCGTCTTCACCAACGGCTGCTTCGATATTCTCCACGCCGGTCATGTCACCTACCTGGAGCAGGCTCGGGCCCAGGGAGACCGCTTGATTCTGGCCATCAATGACGATGCCTCTGTCAGTCGTTTGAAAGGACCTGGGCGGCCGATCAATGCTGTGGATCGACGCATGGCCGTGCTGGCTGGCCTGGGGGCCGTGGATTGGGTGGTGAGCTTTAGTGAAGACACACCAGAACGCTTGCTCAAACAGGTACAGCCGGATGTGTTGGTCAAAGGTGGCGACTACAGCATTGATCAGGTGGTCGGTGCCGATATAGTCAAGGCCTATGGCGGCGAGGTAAGAGTGCTGGGGCTGGTGGAAAACAGCTCAACCAGCGCCATAGTCGAGAAAATTCGCAGCCATTGAGGCAGCTACCAGCCGCGCCGCTGTAACTGCCTGGCTCCTCCAGCTCTGTGCGCCTTTCTACTAGGCGCCGGGGTAGCTCAAACCTGCTGCTTTGGCCGCCCGGATTGTGCGTTCTTTTGCAGGGCTATCCAGTCCTTCCAGCGGATGCGCTCGTCCCGTATCAGCCAACCTTCACGCTGTGCAAAGCTTTCCGAAAGCCATAGCCCGCGGGTGTTCACCGGGGACAGTTGGCCCCGGCACAGGCTCATCAGCCTATCGGTTCGGCTGGCCGTTTTCCAGGGGGATCAAATAGAGGTCCGGACGCCCGGGGTCCAGACGGCAGATCAGTTTACCCTGCTCAAGGCGCTCATCCACATGTAGCAGGCTCAGTTCGTGGACTATCCCGCGGTAGTTCCAGGCGCAGGTCATAGACCAGTTGCAGCGAGGCGGTGGGTAGATGCACATAGGCTCGTGGCCTTTCCAGTAGCGGCAGATTGCCACAGCTAACCGGGTGAGTTGCGCCGGACAGGGTGTGGAGCTGGAAATGCACCGTTTCGTGGTAATTCAAGCTGCCGGCGTAGGGGGTGGGCAGCCAGGTTTCGCCAAAGCGTCCACAAAGCCAGCCTTCACGGGTTTCCAGCAAGCACTCCTCGGCCACTTCCTGCAATGCGGTGAGCAACGGCAGGTTCAGCTCCTGGGCCGGTACGTAACCGGAAATCAGTTTGAGCACCAAATCGTCTCGGTCGAGTCGGCGTTGACGTACCAGCAACCAGTACTCACGGCGCTGCCAGCTGAGGGTGAGGCGTACCGAAACCCCTAGATTGGCTAGCTCGATGCTAAAGCGCTGGGGATCGCTGATTGCGATCGGCCTGCGTCTTTGCAGCATTTCGCTGAAGTTCAAGGGACGCACCAAGCCCTGGTAGGTGAGGGCCTCAGGGGTTGCCTCGACCTGCAGGGGCAGGGTCTTGAAAACAGCTGGATCCTTACGGGAAATAATGCGCGGCATCTTGGCTCCTGATTCTCTCGGGGCGCCGCAGTCTGCGGCGGCAAGGGCGTACAGGGACGCCAGAGCAAAGCTCTGCTGACTAGGTGCTGGCGTTTTGCGCGGCTATTATCTGCGCTGCCGTGGCCACATTATGGGCCAGATGCAGCGGGTCGATGGTGCCGACTATAGCGCTGCTCACCCCAGGGTGGGCAAAGATCAGTTCGAAACTGGCGCGCACCGGGTCGAGGTCATTGTCTTGGCAAAGATGTCCGCTGGCCAGTGCCTTTTTGATCAAGATTGCCTTGCTGTGACAGGCAGCATAGTCCAGGACCGGCCGCTCATCTTGCTCGCCAAGGTTGTAGGTGACCATCGCGCAATCCCCCTGCTCAAGGGCCAGTAGTCCGCCTTCTGGGGTTTTCCCGGAGAAGCCAAAGGCTCGGATAAGCCCGGCTGCCTTCAGCTCGGCCAAGCAGACGTAGACCTCTTGCTGCTGCAGAATGGCCAGATCATCGCCGTTGGAGTGTACTAGCACTAAATCCAGGTAGTCGGTTTGCAATCGCTGCAAGCTGCGTTGCACTGAGTAGCGAGTATGGCTTGCGGAAAAGTCGAAGTACGACTGGCCATTATCAAACTCTTCACCAACCTTGCTGACGATCAGCCAGTCCTGCCGCTGACCGCGTAGCAAAGGGCCCAGACGTTGCTCGCTGGTGCCATAGGCGGGCGCGGTATCGAGCATATTGATGCCCAGCTCCCGGGCCAGACTGAGCAGGCGGCGGGCCTGTTGATCATCCGGAATGCTAAAGCCCTTTGGATACTTGACACCTTGGTCCCGGCCAAGCTTTACCGTGCCAAGACCCAAGGGCGATACACTGAGTCCGGTGCTGCCTAAGGGGCGGTGCAACTGATGCAGGGTCTTCATCACAACTCTTCCCAGGCGGGACGGCCCAGCTGTGGGCGAGGTAGATCGGGCCGCTTGGCTTGTGCCGCCGGCGTTATGTTGGCGCGGGCCAGGCTGGCCACTACGCGCTCGGCGAAGTCCGGCGCCAGAGCCAGCTTGGTCGGCCAGCCGACCAATAGCGGCTCCTGTTCGCTGAGAAAGGCATTATCCGGACGCACCAGGCCGCTTTGTGCCGGTTCGGCGCGGGAGACCCGCAAGCAGGCCCAGTGTGCCTCGCTCAGATCGAGCCAAGGCAGCAGTTGGGCAAGTTCGCTGCGTGCGGCGTTGATCTGCGCCCTTTCGTCACGGGCAACCCCTTCGGCCTCGGCCAGATCCCCCCCCAGGTACCAGACCCATTGGCCATCGCTGGTGGGATGGCTGGTGACTGTGATGCGAGGTTTGGTGCCTGCTCCCAGGCAGTGGGCATACAGGGGTTTGAGTGCGGGAGATTTGACCATCACCATGTGCAGTGGGCGCAACTGCTGGACTGGTTGCTGCAGATCGAGCCGTTTGAGCAGTTGCGCATTGCCGCTGCCAGCGCAAAGGACTACGCGCTGGGCACGGATTGCTTGGCCGTCGACGCACAGGCCGATCAGCTTGCCATTCTCGCTCAGGGGCAAGATCTCGCTGCCGGCCAAGAGGCTGTCGCCGCTCAGTTCGGCCAGACGTTCGATTAGACTAGGCACGTCCACCACCAGCTCCGCCAGGCGATAGACCTTGCCCTTGAATGCCGGGTGTTGCAGGGCTGCGGGCAGTTGTGCGCCCTTGACCGGGTCGATCCGGCCGCGCACCGCCTTACTGGCAAAAAAACTACTGAGGTTGCCGGCCAGGGTGCCCGGTGACCAGAGATAGTGCGCCTCGGACAGCAGACGAACGCCCGACAGATCCAGCTCGCCATGCCCAGCCAGTGCTTCACGCCAGCGCCGTGGCATATCGGCGATGGCTTCAGAGGCGCCGGTGAGGGCACCATGCAGGGCATATTTGGTACCACCATGGATGATGCCCTGGGATTTCAGGCTCTGCTCGCCGCCAAGGCTGTTGCTCTCCACCAGCAGGCTGGCAAACCCCAGGCGGCGTAAGCGCGCATTTAGCCAGAGACCGGCGATACCGCCGCCGACAATCAGAACGTCAGTACTCAGAGCTTGGGACATGCGTGCGTCTCATAAAAAACAGGGCTGCAGTATAACCCTTAGTGATCAGTAATCGCCCAGCGCAGAGAGGTATTGGGCCAGTGCAGGGCTCAAGCGCGCAAGCAATAGTCCGCCCATTGCTCCGCACAGCCTCTCCCTGCAAAGCAGTGCGCCCCTTGTACTGCAAGGGGTACAGCCCCTAAGCTTGGCTCCCATGAATAGACAACTCTATAGCCTGCTGTTTCATCTGTGTCTGCCTTTGATTTTGTTGCGTTTGGCCTGGCGAGCCTGGCGTGCGCCTGCCTATGGGCGCCGCGTGCCTGAGCGCTTCGCCTGCGGTCTGTCTGCTCTGCGCCCTGGTGGTATTTGGCTGCATGCGGTGTCGGTGGGCGAGAGCATCGCCGCAGCCCCTCTGGTGCAGGCATTGCTGGCGCGTTATCCGCATCTGCCGATCACCCTGACCTGCATGACGCCCACCGGCTCCGAGCGTATTCAGGCACTGTTCGGCGCGGAGCAGTACCTCGGTCGAATCCAGCACTGCTACCTGCCCTATGATCTACCCTGGGCCGCGGCGCGTTTTCTGCAGCATGTGCAGCCATGCTTGGCGGTGATTATGGAAACCGAGCTATGGCCCAATCATATCGATCAGTGTCATCGACGCGGCATTCCCGTGGCCCTGGCCAACGGCAGGTTGTCCGAGCGCTCGGCCCGAGGCTATGGACGTTTTGCCAAGCTCACTGCACCTATGTTGCAACAAATCAATTATCTCGCGGTACAGACTCAGGCCGAGGCCCAGCGCTTTCTCCAGCTTGGCGCACGCCCAGAGTCGCTACAGGTCACCGGCTCGATCAAGTTTGATCTACATATTGATCAAGCTTTACCGCAGCGGGCACAGGCCTTGCGCCAGCAGTGGGGGGCAGAGCTGCGCCCGTTATGGATCGCCGCCAGCACCCATGCCGGTGAGGATGAGTGGGTATTGGCAGCTCACCGCCAGCTGTTGCTGCGCTATCCCGATGCGCTGTTGATCTTGGTGCCGCGCCATCCGGAGCGTTTTGCTCCGGTGTATGACCTGTGCAAGCGCCAGGGCTTTGCCGTGCGCCGTCGCAGCAAGGGTGAGACACCAGGGCCGACAGATAGTGTGCTGCTGGGCGATACCATGGGCGAGTTACTGTTTCTTTATGCCTTGGCCGATCTGGCCTTTGTTGGCGGCAGTCTGATCGCCAGTGGTGGGCATAACCTGCTGGAGCCTGCCGCTTTGGGCAAACCCGTGCTGAGCGGGCCGCATCTGTTTAATTTTCTCGATATCGCCGCCATGTTGCGCGATGCCGGGGCTTTGCAGGAGGTGGGCGATGCTGCCAGCCTGGCGACAGCTGTGGCGCAGCTCTGGGCTGATGAGCAGGCCGCAGCCACCATGGCCACAGCTGGTTTGGCGGTACTCAGGGCCAATCAGGGGGCCTTGCAGCGCCTGCTCGCGGGGCTGGAGCCGTTGCTGTCTAGTTAGCTGCTGTTGCAGCAGGCTATGAGGAAAGCAAGGACACCGACTTGATCTGCGCCCACAGAGGCAGTCCTGTGCTGATCCGTAACTGGTCGAAGGAGTAGCGAGTGATGCGCGCAAGAAGGCGTTGTTCGCCGAGCTGCAACTCCACCAAGCTATGAGCCGGGTTGTCCAGCTCGAAGCAGCGCACGACCCGGGCCGGTAGCAGATTCAACAGGCTGCTGTCTTGTGCCTGTTGCAGGCTCAGGCTGACATCCCGAGCCTTGACCTTGATGCGCACCTTGCGTCCATTGGGTAGGGCGGCATGGGGCAGGCGCAGCATGGCTGGGGTACCGTCCAAGCGAATATCGAGCAGATCGTAGGCGGCGTCATGCTGGACCACATGACCTTCGATCACAGCTTCGGCGTCCTCTTCGAAGATAAAGGGCAAATCGCTGCGCATCAGGGTTTGCTGTAACGGACCGCAGGCTTTGCTTTTGCCTTCTTCGAGCACGACCAGGTGGTTGGCCAGGCGCGCCACTTCATCCAGGGCATGGCTGACGTAGAGCATCGGGATTTCCAGCTCATGCTGCAAGCGTTCCAGATAGGGCAGAACCTCCTGCTTACGCTTGAGGTCCAGGGCCGCCAGAGGTTCATCCATCAGCAGCAACTGTGGACTGGTGAGCAGGGCGCGGGCCATGCCGACGCGCTGCCTTTCACCGCCAGACAGCCGATCTGGCAGGCGCTGCAGCAGGTGACCGATACCCAGCAGATCCACCGCCTGCTGTAGCGGAATGCGTCGCTGGGCTTTAGCGATGCGCCGCTGGCCATACTCCAGGTTGCCTTGCACGCTAAGGTGGGGAAACAGGTTGGCGTCTTGAAAGACGTAGCCGATCGGACGTTGATGGGCCGCCCGCCAGATTCCCCGCTGACTGTCCTGCCAGACTTGGCCATTGACCTGCAGCAGACCAATGGCGGGGCGCTCAAGGCCGGCGATACAGCGCAGGCAACTGGTCTTACCCGAGCCGGAAGGTCCGAACAGGCCGGTGATGCCGCGGCCCGGCAGCTGCAGATCGACATCCAGGGTAAAGCCTGGGTGTACCAGCTTGAAGCGTGCCTGCAGGGCTTGCTCCATCATGCCAGGGCCCTCCGTCCGCCACGGCCGGTGGCATTGAGGGCCAGCAGTACGAGAAAGGCAAACAGCACCATGCCCCCGGCTAACCAGTGGGCCTGGGCATACTCCATGCTCTCCACGTGATTGTAGATCTGCATCGAAGCCACCTGGGTTTTGCCGGGGATATTGCCGCCGATCATCAGCACTACCCCGAACTCACCTACGGTATGGGCAAAGCCTAGGATGGACGCGGTCAGAATACCTGGTTTCGCCAGTGGCAGCACGACGCTGAAAAAGCAGTCCAGAGGACTGGCGCGCAAGGTGGCGGCGGCCTCCAGTGGGCCGCGGCCCATGGCTTCGAAGGCGTTTTGCAGGGGTTGCACGACGAAGGGCAGGGAATAGAACACCGAACCGATCAGCAAGCCGGCAAAGGTAAAGGTCAGGGTGCCCAGGCCAAGGCTCTGCGTCAG
This sequence comes from Ceratosolen fusciceps, assembly GCA_018883505.1. Classification (NCBI taxonomy): domain Eukaryota; kingdom Metazoa; phylum Arthropoda; class Insecta; order Hymenoptera; family Agaonidae; genus Ceratosolen; species Ceratosolen fusciceps. The sequence goes on along the minus strand of RCIC01000067.1, from coordinate 43,848 downwards.
CTGCCCGAAGAAACCGTTGGGCCCCATGCTGATCAGCAGATAGAAACCCATCACCGTTGGCGGCAGCACCAGGGGCAAAGAGACAATGGCGCCGATGATCCGCTTCAGCCAGGAGTTGCTGCGCGCCAGCCACCAGGCAATGGGAATGCCGACCAGCAGCAACAACAGGGTGGTGCAGGTGGCCAACTTCAGGGTCAGCACAATAGCGGCAAAATCACTGGGACCCAGGGGCATAGAGGCGGCCTTAGTACTGGAGGGCTGGGCAGATAAGGCTACGCGGGGCGTAGCCTTAACAACGCGACAGCTTTAGAGCTGATAGCCGTAGGATTTGATGATGTCGGCGGCCTTTGGCCCTTTCAGGTATTCCACCAGCGCCTTGGCAGCCGGGTTCTTGGCGCCTTTCTGGAGAATCAGAGCGTCTTGGCGAATCGGCTCGTACAGCTCTTGCGGCACTATCCAGGCAGATCCACTGGTGATCTTGCCGTCTTTGTAAACCTGGGACAGCGCGACAAAGCCCAGTTCAGCGTTGCCTGTGGAGATGAACTGCAGGGCCTGGGTGATGTTCTGGCCTTCGACCAGCTTGTCTTTCACCTTGTTGGTCAGGCCCAGTTTAGCCAAGGCTTGGGTTGCAGCGAGGCCATAGGGAGCAGCCTTGGGGTTGGCCAGCGACAGATGTTTGTAATCGCCCTGGCTGAGGGTATCGCTTTTGTTGTTGAGATAACCCTCTTTGGCCGACCACAGCACCAGGGTGCCGATTGCGTAGGTGAAGCGTGAGCCTGCGACGCTGAGGCCTTCCTTTTCCAGCTTCGCCGGGGTGCTGTCGTCGGCGGCCAGGAATACCTCGAAAGGTGCATCGTTGCTGATCTGAGCGTAAAACTGGCCGGTGGCGCCGTAGGCTGCGGTGACGCTGTGGCCGGTATCCTTCTCGAATTCGCTGGCAATGGCCTGCATGGGCGCGGTGAAGTTGGCCGCGACGGCCACCTGTACCTGATCGGCCAAGGCATTGCAGCTGATGGCAAGTGAAGCGCAGAGCATAAACACTGGACGAGCGAGTCGAATCTGCATAAACAACTCCAAGTAAGGTAAGGGCGGCGGATAATTTCGGCTGCGACAGCGTTATATACAAAAATACATCTCGTTAGGGAAGTCGCGCCCTATGCAGGATGTTTCTGAATGCGTACTGTTGCTCTTTGCTCGGACTTTGTCTGGGCAATTGCAGAGGCCGCCCCCTGCAGCAGATTCAGGAGGCCATCAGTTCGCGGATATCGGCGGCCAGTTGATGGACACGTGCTTCTTCGCTGTCCCAGGAGCACATAAAGCGCGCGCCACCGGCACCGATAAAGGTATAGAAACGCCAGCCACGGGCTCTTAGCGCGGCAATCGCTGGCTCCGACAGCTGCAGGAACACGCCATTGGCCTCCACTGGACACATCAGGCTGACTCCGGGGGTGTCCGCCACCAGACTGGCCAGCAACTGGGCACAACGGTTGGCATGTTCGGCATGGCGTAGCCAGGCATCATCTTGCAGGATGCCGACCCAGGGCGCCGACAGGTAGCGCATTTTCGAAGCAAGCTGGCCAGCCTGCTTGCAGCGGTAATCGAAGTCTTCGGCCAGTTCTCTATTGAAAAAGAGTATGGCTTCACCTACGGCCATGCCATTTTTCGTGCCGCCGAAGCAGAGCACGTCAATCCCAGCTTTCCAGGTCAGTTCAGCCGGACTGCAGCCGAGAAAGGCGCAGGCGTTGGAAAAGCGTGCGCCGTCCATGTGCAGGTGCAAGCCCAGCTGTTTGCAGGTCTGACTGATTTCCTGCAGCTCCTGGGGGCGGTAGACGGTACCCAGTTCAGTGGCCTGAGTCAGGCTGACCACGCGGGGTTTGGGGTAGTGAATGTCCTGACGTCGACTGGCCACTTCTGTTATGGCGGCAGGGGTGAGCTTGCCATTTTGGCTGTTGGCCAACAGTAGTTTGGAACCGTTGGAGAAGAATTCCGGAGCGCCACATTCGTCGGTCTCGATGTGGGCGGTTTCTGCGCAGATGACGCTATGGTAGCTCTGGCACAGGGACGCCAGGGCCAGGGAATTGGCGGCGGTGCCGTTGAAGGCAAAAAACACCTCGCAATCGGTTTCGAACAAACGCCGGAACTGGTCGGCGGCGCGCTGCGTCCATTGGTCATCGCCATAGGCGCGTTGGTGTCCCTGATTGGCCTGTGCCATGGCTGCCCAGGCTTCCGGACAGATTCCGGAGTAGTTATCGCTGGCAAATTGCTGGGCGTTCTCGGCCATGAAAGGCTTCCTCAGGTTGCGCATCAAGCTTGGGCTAAATAGGCATTCTACCTATCTGGCGGTACTCGCTGAACACATAGGAGCGACATCCAGTGTTGCCTTAGGGACAGGCAAACAGCAGGAACTCATGGGGCATGCGGGGCTCGGAACATACTGAGAAGCATTTCTGCCTTCTCAGGGATTATCAGTACACAGGAGTCCACCATGAGTTACCGTCATCTGCTTGCATTGTGTCTACCGCTGCTTGTCATTCTGCCTTGTGACGCGTCCGAGAGCTGGTCGGAGCAGGCCAGGGCGGGTTTCGTTGCCGAGTGTATTAAACAGGCAGGCTACAGCCGCTCAAATGAGCACCTTAAAAGTTACTGTGATTGCTCGGCAACTGAAGTCAGCCGCTCTTTTAGCGAGGCTGATCTGGCCAATATGAGTAAGCAGAGTCAGCCTGATCCGAGGCTACAGCAGAGCTTGATGGCCGCTGCCAGGGTCTGTGGCAAACATGTTGCGAAATGACCTGCAACCTGGCTGACAGCGATGCTCTACGCCGGCGGCTTGGGCCGCCTGCTCAATAACGACTGCGGCCATGTCGCAAACGCAATCTCCCGTGGCGTGCCTAGGCATCTGAGCTTGCAGGGCGAGTCATACCATCGCTGGCAACAAGCCTCATTATCCGAGAGGCCGAGCCAGACGCGGCCTTTGAAGGCGCCACAGGAGATGCCTGATGTTCAGCAAGCAAGATCAGATTCAGGGCTATGATGATGCGTTGCTTAGTGCCATGCAGGCCGAAGAGCGTCGACAGGAGCATCACATCGAGCTGATCGCCTCGGAAAACTACACCAGCATGCGGGTGATGCAGGCCCAGGGCAGCGTGCTGACCAACAAGTATGCCGAAGGCTACCCGGGCAAGCGCTATTACGGCGGTTGCGAGCAGGTCGACAAGGTCGAGCAGTTGGCCATAGAGCGGGCCAAGCAGCTGTTCGGCGCCGACTTTGCCAATGTTCAGCCGCACTCGGGATCTTCGGCCAATGCTGCTGTGTATCTGGCTCTGCTGCAGGCCGGTGACACCATCTTGGGTATGAGCCTGGCCCACGGCGGACACCTGACCCACGGGGCCAAGGTCAGCTCCTCGGGCAAGCTGTACAACGCGGTGCAGTATGGGCTCAATGCGGAGACCGGTCTGATCGACTACGATGAAGTCGAGCGTCTGGCCCTTGAGCACAAACCGAAAATGCTTGTCGCTGGCTTTTCCGCCTATTCGAAAACCCTGGATTTCCCGCGCTTTCGTGAGATTGCCGATAAGGTCGGAGCCTATCTTTTTGTCGATATGGCCCATGTCGCCGGTCTGGTTGCGGCGGGTCTGTATCCCAATCCGATTCCCTTTGCCGATGTGGTCACCAGTACTACCCATAAGACCCTGCGGGGGCCCCGTGGTGGCCTGATCCTGGCCCGGAGCAATGGGGAAATCGAGAAAAAGCTCAATTCCGCTGTATTTCCCGGAGCCCAGGGCGGGCCGCTGATGCACGTGATTGCCGCCAAGGCGGTGTGTTTCAAAGAGGCCCTGGAGCCAAGCTTCAAGGAGTATCAGGCCCAGGTGATCCGAAATGCCCAGGCCATGGCCGAGGTGTTCGTCGAGCGTGGTTTCGATGTGGTATCCGGCGGTACCGACAACCACCTGTTCTTGCTGTCGCTGATCAAGCAGGGCATCACCGGCAAGGATGCCGATGCTGCCCTGGGCCGCGCCGGTATCACAGTGAACAAAAATGCCGTGCCCAACGATCCACAATCACCCTTTGTCACCTCAGGCCTGCGCATAGGTACCCCGGCGATCACCACGCGAGGTTGCAAAGAGGCCCAGTGTCGCGAGTTGGCCGGCTGGATTAGCGATATTCTCGATCACCTTGGTGACGCCGATGTCGAGGCCCAGGTGGCCCGTCTGGTCGCCGGCCTGTGCGCCGATTATCCGGTCTATCGCTAAGGGCAAATAGGGGCGCAGGCATTGGTCTGAGTCGGTCACTGGTAGGTTTTGCTGTTTGACCTACCTTGGCCCTCTGCCCGGGCAGAGGGGAAATAGTTTTCAGGAGCCAGCAACATGCAGCGTTATTCCGGCTTCGGCCTGTTCAAGCATTCTTTCAGTCACCATGAAAACTGGCAACGCATGTGGCGCAATCCGACCCCCAAGCCAGTCTATGACGTGGTGATAGTCGGCGGCGGCGGGCATGGTCTGGCCACCGCCTATTATCTGGCCAAGGTACATGGCATCAAAAACGTAGCGGTGATCGAAAAGGGCTGGTTAGGCGGGGGCAATACCGCTCGTAATACCACCATAGTGCGCTCCAACTATCTACTCGATGAGTCTTCGGCGCTTTACGAGCACGCCCTGAAACTGTGGGAGGGCTTGTCTCAGGATCTTAACTACAACGTGATGTTTTCCCAGCGTGGCTGTTATCACCTGTGCCACACCCTGCAGGATCTACGCGATGCCGAGCGCCTGGTGAGCGCTAATTTGCTCAACGGTATTCCCAACGAGCTGCTCGATACCCAGCAGGTGGTGGCGGAGATTCCCTACCTAGATTGCAGTCCGAACACCCGCTATCCAGTGCTGGGCGCTTCGGTACAGCGGCGCGCCGGCAATGCCCGCCACGATGCCGTAGCCTGGGGCTTTGCCCGCGCCGCCGATGCCCTGGGCGTGGACCTGATTCAGCAGACCGAAGTGACCGGCTTTCGCAGGCAGGACGGTGCGGTGATTGGCGTGGAAACCAGCAAGGGCTTTATCGGCGCTAAGCGCGTTGGCATGGTGGTGGCTGGCAATACCGGGCCGCTGGCGGCCAAGGTTGGCTTGCGCCTGCCGCTTGAGTCCCATCCGTTACAGGCCCTGGTGTCCGAGCCGATCAAGCCGATCATCGACAGTGTCATCATGTCCAATGCCGTGCATGGCTATATCAGCCAATCGGACAAGGGCGATCTGGTGATAGGCGCCGGCATAGACGGCTGGGTCGGCTATGGTCAGCGTGGCTCCTATCCGATTATCGAGCATACGGTCGAGGCCATAGTCGAGATGTTCCCGGTGCTGTCGCGGGTGCGTATGAACCGGCAATGGGGCGGCATAGTGGATACCACTCCAGACGCCTGTCCGATCATCGGCAAGACTCCGGTGAAGAATCTCTTTATCAACTGCGGTTGGGGTACCGGGGGCTTCAAGGCCACACCGGGATCCGGCCATGTATTCGCCGCTACCTTGGCCAAGGGCGAGCCCCACCCGCTGGCTGAGCCTTTTTCCATTGAGCGTTTCCATACCGGCGCGCTGGTGGACGAGCACGGCGCCGCCGCGGTCGCCCATTGATCGACCAGTCTGTCTGGTAGCGGCAGGGGTCGCTGCCAGGGCAACAGTTTCTCCACGGAGACAAGAGCATGCTGCAAATCTTCTGCCCGCACTGCGGGGAATTACGTTGCGAAGAGGAATTCGTGCCGGCAGGCCAGGCCCATATCGCTCGTCCGCTGGATCCGGCGGCCTGCAGCGATGCCGAATGGGGCGAATACATGTGGTTTCGCGATAACCCGCGGGGCCTGCGTCACGAGCTTTGGTTACACGCAGCCGGTTGTCGCAAGTATTTCAATGCGACCCGGCATACCCTCAGTTATCAGATTCTGGAAACCTACAAGATCGGCGAAAAGCCCGCCTTCAGCGAGGCCGCCAGTGAATCAGCCACCCCCGGTCAAGGAGCCTCGGCATGAGCCAGATCAATCGTCTCGCCAAGGGCGGCCGCATCGACCGAAATCAGCCCCTGAGCTTTACCTTCAATGGCCAGTCCTACACAGGTTACGCCGGAGATAGCCTGGCCGCCGCCCTGCTGGCCAATGGTGTCGACATAGTCGGGCGCAGTTTCAAATATTCGCGTCCGCGCGGCATAGTCGCCGCTGGTGCAGAAGAGCCCAACGCGATCCTGCAGGTGGGTTCCCGCGAGTCGACCCAGGTGCCCAATGTTCGCGCCACCCAGCAGGCCCTGTATGGCGGTCTGGTGGCCAGCAGCACCAATGGCTGGCCTAGCGTCAACAGCGATCTGATGGGCATTCTTGGCAAGGTCGGTGGCGGCATGATGCCGCCAGGGTTCTATTACAAGACCTTCATGTATCCACAGAACATGTGGTTGACCTACGAGAAGTACATTCGCAAGGCCGCTGGCCTTGGCCGTGCGCCCAAGGAAAAGGACGCGGACCTCTACGATCATATCAACCGGCATTGCGATGTGCTGATAGTCGGTGCTGGTCCTGCCGGTCTAGCGGCAGCCCTTGCCGCTGCGCGTAGCGGTGCCCGGGTGATTATTGCCGATGAGCAGGAAGAATTGGGTGGCAGCCTGCTCGATACCCGTGAGCTGCTCGATGGGCTGGACGCCAGCCAATGGCTAACTAAGGTTGTGGCTGAACTGCAGAGTTATCCTGAAGTGCTGCTGCTGCCGCGGGCCACAGTCAATGGCTACCATGACCATAACTTTTTGACCATCCATGAGCGTTGCACCGATCACCTCGGCGAAAGCGCACCCCTAGGTGCCCTGGCCCAGCGCCCCGTGCGCCAACGCTTGCATCGAGTTCGGGCCAAGCGCGTAGTGTTGGCCGTCGGTGCCCATGAAAGACCCTTGGTGTACGCCAATAACGATGTTCCGGGCAATATGCTAGCCGGTGCCGTGTCCACCTATCTGCGCCGCTATGGCGTGGCTCCGGGCAAGCAGATGGTATTGGCCACCAGTAACGATTATGCCTACAAGACGGCCCTGGACTGGCTGGATGCGGGGCTGCAACTGGTGGCCATCGCCGACGCCCGGGGCAACCCCAGGGGCGCCTGGGTCGAAGAGGTACGGGCGCGGGGCGTGCGAGTGCTGACCGGCAGCTCGGTAATTGATATCAAGGGCAGCAAGCGGGTCGAGGCGGCTAGGATTGCGGCCATCGACAGTCAGGCCTGCAAGGTGATCAGCCCCGGTGAGTGGCTGGAATGCGACCTGGTGGCCAGTTCCGGTGGTTACAGCCCGGTGGTGCATTTGGCATCGCATCTTGGTGGGCGTCCGGTCTGGCGTGAAGACATTCTCGGCTTTGTACCTGGCGATGGTCTAGGCGTGCAGGAGCGGGTTTGCGCCGGTGCGGTAAACGGTGTACTGCAGCTAGGCGATGTGCTGGCCGACGGATTCGAAGCCGGAGCCAAGGCCGCTGCCGAGGCAGGCTTCGCCGCCGTCAGCGGTGAGCTGCCGCGGACCGAACAGCGTTTCGAAGAGGCTTCTCTGGCGCTGTTTCAGGTGCCCCACGACAAGCCCACGGCCCGTGCGCCCAAGCAGTTTGTCGATCTGCAGAACGATGTGACCTCGGCTGGTATCGAGCTGGCCGTGCGTGAGGGCTTTGAGTCGGTGGAGCACGTCAAGCGCTACACTGCCCTGGGCTTCGGCACCGATCAGGGCAAGCTGGGCAATATCAACGGCCTAGCCATTGCGGCCCGCGCGCTGGGGGTGAGCATTGCGCAGATGGGCACCACCATGTTTCGCCCCAACTACACGCCGGTATCCTTCGGCGCGGTGGTCGGGCGCAACGTCGGCGCATTGTTCGAACCCAAGCGTTATACCGCCTTGCAGGCTTGGCATGTGCGCCAGGGCGCCAAGTTCGAAGATGTCGGCCAGTGGAAACGGCCCTGGTACTTTCCCAAGGCTGGCGAAGATCTGCATGCTGCGGTCGCCCGCGAATGCAAAGCCGTGCGTTCCAGTGTTGGCCTGCTGGATGCCTCGACCCTGGGCAAAATCGATATCCAGGGGCCGGATGCCCGTGAATTTCTCAACCGGGTATACAGTAATGCCTGGACCAAGCTCGATGTGGGCAAGGCGCGCTACGGGCTGATGTGCAAGGAAGACGGTATGGTCTTCGACGACGGCGTAACCGCCTGTCTGGCCGACAACCACTTCTTGATGACCACCACCACTGGCGGTGCCGCCCGGGTACTGCAATGGCTGGAACTCTATCACCAGACCGAATGGCCGCAGTTGCAGGTGTACTTCACCTCGGTCACCGACCACTGGGCAACCCTGACGCTGTCTGGGCCCAACAGCCGCAAGCTGTTGGCCGAGGTTACCGATATCGATCTGTCGGCCCAGGCCTTCCCCTTTATGACCTGGCAGGAGGGCAAGGTGGCCGGGGTGCCGGCTCGGGTGTTCCGTATCTCCTTCACCGGCGAGCTGAGCTACGAGGTGAATATTCAGGCCGACTACGCCATGGGGGTGCTGGAGAAGCTTGTCGAGGTCGGGCGCCAATACGATCTGACTCCCTATGGTACGGAGACCATGCACGTGTTGCGGGCCGAGAAGGGCTTCATCATCGTTGGTCAGGATACTGACTCCACGGTGACCCCGGACGATCTCAACATGGGCTGGTGCGTGGGCCGCAACAAGCCCTTCTCCTGGATTGGCTGGCGTGGCATGAACCGGGAGGACTGCCTGAAACAGGAGCGCAAGCAACTGGTCGGGCTCAAGCCTGTGGAGCCCAATGAGGTGCTGCCGGAGGGTACCCAGCTGGTATTCGATCCGCATCAGCCCAAGCCGATGAAGATGGCCGGTCATGTGACCTCCAGCTACATGAGCGCCACCCTTGGCCACGGCATTGCCCTGGCCCTGGTCAAAGGCGGTCTGCAGCGCATGGGGCAGAAGGTGTTTGCGCCAACCCGGGATGGTCGCCTGATCGAGGCCGAAATCGTCAGTTCGGTATTCTATGATCCTAAGGGTGAGCGGCAGAACCTGGTCTAATCCAGCCCAAGCAACAGCACAGGGGCGCGCTCCAGGGCTGCGCCCCCTTATCAAGGACAAAGGATATGACAGCAGCAAACGTCTACCAGCAACGTCCCACTGATTCGACCTGCAAGGCCGAGTCACCACTGGCCCATGCCGGTCTTAGCGAACTGCTGGGCAAGGCCTCCCAGGAGGCCGGGGTGACCCTGCGTGAGAAGAAACTGTTGGGGCACCTGACCCTGCGCGGTGACAGTAAAGACCCCGCCTTCGCCGCAGCAGTGCACCGTGCCCTGGGCCTGGAGTTACCCCCTGCCCTCGGTCTGGTTAGCAAGGCTGAGACTTCCCTGCAGTGGATGAGTCCTGACGAATTTCTGCTGGTGTTGCCGGCTGGCGAGGAGTTGGCGACCGAGCACAGGTTGCGTGAGGCTTTGCAAGGGCAGCACATCCAGATAGTCAACGTCAGTGGTGGCCAGACCCTGCTCGAACTGAGTGGGCCCAAGGTGCCCGAGCTGTTGATGAAGTCCACCAGCTATGACGTGCATCCAAGCCAGTTTCCGCTAGGCAAGGCCGTGGGCAGCAATTTCGCCAAGACCCAGCTGTATATCCGTCACACCGGTGAAGATGTTTGGCAATTGCTGGTGCGTCGCAGTTTCGCCGATTACATATGGGCCTGGCTGCAGGATGCCAGTGCCGAGTACGGCCTGGCGGTGGAGGACTAGGTCGCGCTCCACAATGGCCGGTTAGCGCTGTGGCTATGGGCCATTGTGTCTGGCTCGTTGGCGTCAGTGTTGCCGCCACTTGAGCGTCTGCCGTTCTGAGCGTGGGCGGCACTGATAGGCTTCCCGCCGCCATAGACCATATTGGCGGCAAGGACCGATCAGTTCAGCCAGAGGCTTATCCCGCCAATGGCTGCTGTTGGGTAATGCAGTGGATATTGCCACCGCCCAGCAGAATTTCCCGGCCGGGCACTGTGACCACGCGGTGTTGTGGAAACAGCTGCTGAAGAATGGCCTTGGCGGCGGCATCCTGGGCATCATCGAAGCTGGGGGCGATGATACCGCCGTTGACGATCAGAAAATTCACATAGGATCCGGCCAGACGAATCTGTGGGCTACGCTCTTGGGTGCCGAGCACGCGATCAACTCCGGCGCACTCTTGCACGCTTGCATGCAGGGGGCCGGGAATTGGAATCTTGTGCACTGTCAGGGACCGGCCCTTGGCGTCGCAGCTTTTTTCCAGCACCGCCAGTGCCGCCTGGCAGCGGGCATGGTTGGGGTCGCTGGGGTCATCGGTCCAGGCCAGCAGCACTTCAGCTGGGCGCACAAAGCAGCAGAAGTTATCGACGTGACCATCGGTTTCGTCGTTGTACAGACCTTGGGCTAGCCAGATCACCTTGTCGATATTCAGGTACTCGGCGAGCAGAGTCTCGATCTGTTGCCGACTCAGTTGTGGATTGCGGTTGGCATTGAGCAGGCATTCCTCGGTAGTGATCAGGGTGCCTTCACCGTCCACATGAATGGAGCCACCCTCCAGGATGAAACCCTCGGTGCGATAGCGGGCGCAGCCTTCTACCGCAAGAATCTTGCTTGCCAGCTGATCGTCGCGCAACCAGGGAAAATACAAGCCACCCTGCAGACCGCCCCAGGCGTTAAAGCACCAATCCACGCCTCGCAGCTCACCCTGGTCATTGCGTACGAAGGTCGGACCAGTATCCCGTGCCCAGGCGTCATCGCTGGTCATTTCCAGTAGACGAATGCATGTATGCTGCAACTGGGCCCTGGCGTTTTCGTACTGTCCGGCGGATACGCACATGGTAACGGGTTCGAATTCGGCTATGGCCTTGGCCACCGCGCAGAATGCCTGTTGGGCAGGCTTCGCGCCCAGGCGCCAGTTGTCCGGGCGCTCGGGCCAGATCATCCAGGTCTGTCGGTGGGGCTCCCACTCGGCGGGCATGCGAAAGCCGTCGGCGCGTGGCGTGCTGGTGAGGGTCGACATGGTCAGATTCCGTGCTGATGGTGGGACAGGCGGGGCGCGACCCAGGGACGGCATCGCGCTGATCTGCCCAGGGCTATACCGTGTGTAGATACCAGTTGTATTCGAGATCGGAAATTGTGGTCTCGAACTCCTCCAGCTCGGCTTCCTTACAGGCGACAAAGATGTCGATGTAATCCGGGCTGATGTACTTGTTCAGCACTTCACTATCGTCCAGTTGACGCAGGGCGTCACGCAGGTTGTTGGGCAGGCTCTGCTCAAGCTGCTCGTAGGAGTTGCCCTCGATCGGCTCCCCTGGCTCCAGCTGATTGGTCAGACCGTGGTGGATACCGGCCAGAATCGAAGCCATCATCAGGTAAGGGTTGGCGTCGGCACCGGCGACCCGGTGCTCGATGCGAATCGCTTCGCTGCTGCCAGTGGGCACGCGCACGGCCACGGTGCGGTTGTCCAGGCCCCAGCTGGGCGCGTTGGGCACGTAGAACTGGGCGCCGAAACGACGGTAGGAATTGACGTTGGGACAGAGAAAAGCCATGGAGGCCGGCATGGTTTCCAGAATCCCGGCGATGGCGTGACGCAATGGTCCGTGTTGCTCGGGATCCTCCGTGGCGAAGATGTTTTTCCCGGTCTTTTTGTCCAGCAACGAGATATGCACATGTAGACCATTGCCAGCCTGCCCCGGATAGGGCTTGGCCATAAAGGTCGAGTCCATCTCGTGATCGTAGGCAATGTTCTTGATCAGGCGCTTGAGCAGTACCGCGTAATCACAGGCCTTGATGGCATCCTCAACGTGATGCAGATTGACCTCGAACTGCGCCGGAGCACTTTCCTTGACTATGGCGTCGGCTGGCAGCGCCTGCTCCTTGGCGGCCTCCAGGATGTCCTGCAGACAATCGACATATTCGTCGAGATCATCAATCAGATAGACCTGGGTGGAAACCGGACGCTTGCCGGAAATGGGCGAGCGCGGCGGCTGTGGACGGCCGTTCACGTTCTCCTGGTCGATCAGATAGAACTCCAGCTCGAAGGCCGCGCAGATGGTCAGCCCCAGATCGTCGAAACGCTGCACCACCTGGCGCAGTACTTCCCGGGGGTCGGCAAAGAAAGGCGCACCGTCCATCTCATGCATGGTCATCAGCAACTGCGCCGTGGGGCGCTTCTGCCAAGGTTCCTTGCACAGCGTATTGGCAATCGGGAAACAGATGCGGTCGGCATCGCCAATATCCAGGCCCAGTCCGGTGCTCTCTACGGTTGAACCGTTGATATCGAGGGCAAAGAGCGAAGCAGGCAGATTGATGCCCTTCTCATAGACCTTGTACAGACTGGCGCGCTCGACTCGCTTGCCACGCACTATGCCGTTCATGTCTGCAATTAGAAGATCGACGAACTGGACCTCCGGGTGTTCTTTGAGGAACGCGTTCGCTTCGTTTAGCTGAACGGCACGCGGGGGTACCGACATGATGCAACACCTGTATTGTTGTAAATTCAATCAAATGGGGGGACAACCAGAGTCAATCTTAAACGCTCGGCACTGTCAAGCTGAGCATGGTTTGCCATGGATCTGGCAATTGTGGTTGCTTTTAGGGCATGTTCGCCGTTTTTTCTGTTTTAAAGCACCATTTTGAATCGCCGGCGCGGCCTGACTAATTTCTTTCCCTGTGTTGTTTTAAAAAATGGACAAGGCTACCCTCGTCTGAGTTGCTCCAAGCTCGGCTCTAGAATAAGGGTGCTTTATGTTGCGCCAATCGATGCTTACCGGTATGCCTTGCTGTTGCTGCTTTGGCGGCGCCATCAAAGTCTTGTCGAGACGGTGCTCTGGCAGTTTCCTGCTGCTCGAAAAACTGCACACTCGGCGGACCATAGGCTGCACTCCAGCGTGCCCTGGTGCCGATACTGGCATTTCTGCGGACCTTTCCTTGTCGATAAATATACTGCGCACTATTTTGCCTAAAGTATCTCTATTGTTTTCCCGCGACAGGTCCTGTTCAGCAGATTGGCGAGTGACTACGGTCTGGCCTTTGCAAGTGCCCGTAGCGCCGTCCTGCATAGCTGCGGTCGATTGCAGCCTTAAAGCGTGATAGGCGGATGCGTGCGCAGCGGGGCGATCCGGCCTGCCTATTGTCCTGTTTGCATGCAGTCGCGAATGGAACCGTGCCGAGCCGGTGGATGTTGCCGGTTTCACAAAACCTGAGGTTTTTATGAGTGGTAAATTGAGCCAGCTTTCCAGTTGGTTGAAAGAGCACAAGATTACCGAAGTTGAGTGTCTGGTCAGTGACCTTACCGGTATCGCCCGTGGCAAGATTTCCCCGACCAACAAATTTCTCGACGAAAAAGGCATGCGCTTGCCGGAAAGCGTGCTTTTGCAGACGGTGACCGGGGACTATGTCGAAGATGAGGTGTACTACGATCTGTTGGATCCGGCCGATATCGACATGTTTTGCCGGCCGGATGAAAACGCCGTGTTTGTCGTGCCCTGGGCCATAGAGCCGACCGCCCAGGTTATCCACGACACCTACGACAAGCAGGGCAACCCCATCGAGCTGTCGCCGCGCAATATCCTTAAAAAGGTCTTGCGCCTGTACGCGGAAAGGGGCTGGCAGCCCATAGTGGCGCCGGAGATGGAGTTTTATCTGACCAAGCGCAACAGTGACCCGGATTTCCCCCTGGTGGCGCCGATGGGCCGCTCCGGGCGCCCGGAAACTGGACGGCAGAGCTTCTCCATTGACGCTGCGAACGAATTCGATCCGTTGTTTGAGGACATGTACGACTGGTGCGAGTTGCAAGGTCTGGATCTGGACACGCTGATCCATGAGGAAGGGCCGGCGCAGATGGAAATCAATTTCCGCCATGGCGAGGCCTTGCACCTGGCCGATCAGATTCTGGTGTTCAAGCGCACCATGCGTGAGGCGGCGCTCAAGCACGACGTGGCGGCGACCTTTATGGCCAAGCCGATCACTGACGAGCCCGGCAGTGCCATGCATCTGCACCAGAGCATCATCGACGTTAAAACCGGCAAGAACATCTTTTCCAATGCAGATGGCTCGATGAGTGAGCTATTCATGCGGCACATAGGTGGCTTGCAGAAATACATTCCCGAGGTGTTGCCGCTGTTTGCTCCCAACGTCAACTCTTTTCGCCGTTTTTTGCCTGATACTTCGGCGCCGGTGAATGTCGAGTGGGGTGAGGAAAACCGCACCGTAGGGTTGCGGGTGCCGGATGCGTTACCAGAGAACCGCCGAGTAGAGAATCGTCTTGCTGGCGCCGATGCCAATCCCTATTTGGCCCTGGCGGCCAGCCTGCTGTGTGGCTACATCGGCATGGTCGAGGGCATAGAGCCCAGCGCCCCGGTGGTGGGCCGTGGCTATGAGCGGCGTAATCTGCGTCTGCCCTTGACCCTGGAGGCGGCCCTGGAGCGCATGGAAACCTGCGCTGTTGTCGAGAAGTACCTGGGGCACAAGTTTGTCAGTGGTTATGTGGCAGTCAAGCGTGCCGAGCATGAAAACTTCAAGCGGGTCATCAGCTCCTGGGAGCGCGAGTTCCTGCTGCTTTCGGTTTGATCTGGAGGGCGTGCGATCCACGCTGGCCCGCTTAATAAGAGGTGGATATGACGGTAAAAAACCCGAAAACTCTGCAATGGCAGGCCATGAGCCGCGACCATCATCTAGCGCCTTTCAGTGATTTCAAACAGTTGTCGGAAAAAGGGCCACGCATTATCACCCGCGCCCAAGGCGTACACCTGTGGGATAGCGAAGGGCAGAAGATTCTCGATGGCATGGCGGGGCTGTGGTGTGTTGCCGTTGGCTATGGCCGGGAGGAGCTGGTTGAAGCCGCCAGCCGGCAGATGCGTGAGCTGCCTTTCTACAATACGTTCTTCCAGACCGCCCATCCGCCGGTACTGGAGCTGGCCAAAGCAATTTCCGAGCTGACCCCGGAAGGTATGAACCATGTGTGCTTCACCGGATCTGGCTCCGAGGGCAACGACACCATGCTGCGTATGGCGCGCCATTATTGGGCGCTCAAGGGCAAGCCTGAGAAAAAGGTGATCATCGCCCGTGAAAATGGCTACCACGGCTCCACAGTGGCTGGCGCCAGCCTCGGTGGCATGAAGGGCATGCATGAACAGGGCGATCTGCCCATTCCGGGCATAGTGCACATAGCACAACCCTACTGGTTCGGCGAAGGGGGCGATATGAGTCCCCATGACTTTGGTATCTGGGCTGCAGAGCAACTGGAGAAGAAGATCCTTGAAGTGGGCGTGGATAAGGTTGCAGCCTTTATCGCAGAACCCATCCAAGGCGCCGGGGGGGTGATCATTGCCCCGGACAGCTACTGGCCTAAGGTGCGTGAAATCCTGGCCAAGTACGAAATCCTGTTCGTCGCCGATGAAGTTATCTGCGGATTTGGTCGCACTGGACAGTGGTTCGGTAGCGATTATTACGGCAATAAGCCGGACATGATGACCATAGCCAAGGGCCTGACTTCAGGCTATGTGCCCATGGGTGGCTTGGTGGTGAGTGACAAGATAGTCGAAGTGCTCAATCAGGGCGGCGACTTCAACCATGGCTTTACCTATTCGGGGCATCCGGTGGCTGCGGCGGTGGCCCTGGAAAATATTAGGATTCTGCGTGAAGAGAGGATAATAGAGCGGGTCAGGGAAGAAACGGCACCCTATTTGCAAAGACGATTGCAGGAGCTGTCGGATCACCCCTTGGTGGGCGAAGTTCGCGGTGTGGGCATGCTCGGCGCCATCGAACTGGTAAAGAACAAGAGCACCCGCGAGCGTTATCCGAGTGAGTTGGCCGTTGGTATGCGTTGCCGCGGACACTGTTTTGACCGTGGGCTGGTCATGCGTGCGGTGGGCGACACCATGATCATTGCACCACCATTAGTGATTACAAAGGTTGAGATTGACGAGTTGGTAGAAAAAGCGCGCGAATGTTTGGATCTTACTCAGCAATCCTTGCGGGCTTAGCCGAGGGCGGGTGGTGCACTGCGCATCGCCCGCAGGAGCAAACGACAGCTGGTTGTTGCTGGATAACTCAGATAAAGGGAGCGCGCCGTTCAGGCGGCTCCAGAGACTCAATACCACACAAGGAGTTAACCCTATGATTAAGACCTTCGGCAAGACCCTGCTGGCCCTGGCAATGAGCGGCACCCTGGGCGGCACGCTGCAAGCAGCAGACAAAGTGTTGAACGTCTACAACTGGTCTGACTATATCGCCGCCGATACCGTGGAGAAGTTCACCAAGGAAACCGGCATCAAGGTGACTTATGATGTCTATGACTCCAACGAAACCTTAGAAGCCAAATTGCTGGCCGGCAAGTCCGGCTATGACATAGTGGTGCCCTCTAACAGCTTCTTGGCCAAGCAGATCAAGGCCAAGGTCTATCAGCCGCTGGACAAGTCCAAGCTGTCGAACTGGGAAAATCTGGACAAGAATCTGCTCAAGACCGTAGAAGTCAGCGATCCGGGCAACCAGTATTCCTTCCCCTATTTGTGGGGATCGATTGGCATTGGCTTCAACCCGGAGAAAGTCAAGGAAGCTTTGGGGGAAAATGCACCGGTCGATTCCTGGGATCTGCTATTCAAGCCAGAAAATATCGAAAAGCTGAAATCTTGCGGTGTGGCTTTCCTCGACTCACCAACCGAAATTCTGCCGATCGCCCTGCAGTACTTAGGCTTTAGCCCGATCAGCACAGATAGCGCACAGCTCAAGCAGGCTGAAGAGCTATTTCTGAAAATTCGCCCCTATGTCACCTACTTCCACTCGTCCAAGTACATTTCCGACTTGGCCAATGGCAACCTGTGCGTGGCCGTGGGTTACTCAGGGGACGTCTATCAGGCCAAGGCCCGTGCCGAAGAAGCGGGTGGCAAAGTGACGGTGTCCTACAACATTCCCAAAGAGGGCGCTGGAACCTTCTTTGACATGCTCGCCATTCCCGCCGATGCCGAGCACGCCGAGGAGGCCTATGCCTTCCTCAACTTCCTGTTGAAGCCGGAAATCATCGCGCAGATCACCAATGAGGTGCATTTCCCCAACGGCAACAGCAAGGCCACAGCCTTGGTGGATGAGGCGATTCGCAAGGATCCAGGCATTTACCCGAGCGAAGCCACCATGGCCAAGCTCTATGCCTTTCCAGACCTGCCCCCGGCAGCCCAGCGCAGCATGACGCGCAGTTGGACCAAAATTAAATCCGGTCAGTAAATTAAGTGTCGTGGTGGTTTTCCACCTGTGATCTGCGGGCGGCTTGCCGCCCGCAGCTGTCACTGCGAAGAATCAATAACTGATAAGAATCTTAGGGGGAATGACCGTGCAGTACATCCTGGGCAGTATTCTGACAGCGACAGCACTTACTTTGGCCGCGACCAGTTTCGCTCAGGCCGAAGGCACGGTGCACATCTATAACTGGAGTGACTACATAGGTGAAAATACCCTGGCCGAGTTTGCTCAGGCCACGGGCATCAAACCGGTGTATGACGTTTTTGACTCCAATGAAACCTTAGAAGGCAAGCTGCTGGCCGGACACAGTGGTTATGATGTGGTGGTGCCTTCCAATCACTTTCTTGGCAAGCAGATCAAGGCCGGGGCCTTTCAGAAACTGGACCGCAGCAAACTGCCGAACTGGGGCAACCTCGACACCAAGCTGCTGCAGCAACTGGAAACCAATGACCCAGGTAATCAATATGCTGTGCCCTATCTGTGGGGCACCGATGGCATTGGTTATAACGTCAAGAAGATCAAAGAGGTGTTGGGCGTCGATAGCATCGACTCCTGGGCGGTATTGTTCGAGCCGCAGAATATTAAGAAGCTGTCGAGCTGTGGTGTAGCCTTCCTCGACTCGGCGGATGAAATGATTCCCGCCATGCTCAACTACCTTGGGCTCGATGCCAATAGCCTGAATCCTGAGGATTACGCCAAGGCAGAAGCCAAGTTGCTGCAAGTGCGTCCCTACGTGACCTACTTCCACTCATCGAAGTACATCAGTGATCTGGCCAATGGTGAGATTTGTGCCGCAGTGGGGTTCTCTGGCGATGTGCAGCAGGCCATTGAGCGCGCCGAAGAGGCGGGTAAGGGAGTCGAGATCGCTTACAGCATTCCCAAGGAAGGCGCTAACCTGTGGTTCGACATGCTCGCCATCCCTAAGGATGCCGGCAATCCCGAGCAAGCCCATGCCTTTATCAATTACCTGCTGGAGCCCAAGGTAATTGCCCAGGTCAGTGACTATGTTGGCTATGCCAATCCCAATATCAAGGCATCGCCGCTGATGGATCAGGATATCTACCAGAATGAGTCTGTGTATCCACCCCAGGCGGTTTTAGATAGGTTGTACATAATGGCCGAACTGCCACCCAAGGTGCAGCGTCTGATGACGCGTAGCTGGACTAAGGTCAAGTCCGGGAAGTAATCAAGTAGCGCCTGATTGAGCTCAGGCGCCAATTTTTGTTGCAGGAGAGTCGGCAATGGCAGTTGCATCCAGTACCTACAAGAAGGTTCTTGAGGGGAGTCAGCAACCGAAAGAGGTGCTGGTCAGGGTTGATCGGGTCACCAAAAAGTTTGATGAAACGGTTGCCGTCGATGATGTATCACTGACTATCAACAAAGGTGAGATCTTCGCTCTGCTCGGAGGCTCTGGCTCCGGCAAGTCGACCCTGTTGCGTATGCTTGCCGGATTTGAACGTCCGACAGATGGGCGCATCTTCCTCGACGGTCAGGACATTACCGATCTGCCGCCCTACGACCGACCGATCAACATGATGTTTCAGTCCTATGCACTCTTTCCGCATATGACCGTGGCGCAAAATATCGCCTTCGGTCTGCAGCAGGACAAGATGCCCAAGGACGAGATCAATGAGCGGGTCAACGAGATGCTCAAATTGGTGCACATGACCCAGTACGCCAAGCGCAAACCCCACCAGCTTTCTGGCGGCCAGCGCCAGCGTGTGGCCCTGGCCCGCTCTCTGGCCAAACGTCCCAAATTGCTGTTGCTGGATGAACCCATGGGCGCTTTGGATAAGAAGCTGCGCTCGCAGATGCAGTTGGAACTGGTGGAGATCATCGAGCGGGTTGGCGTGACCTGCGTGATGGTGACCCATGACCAGGAGGAGGCCATGACCATGGCCCAGCGCATCGCCATCATGCACCTGGGCTGGATTGCGCAGATCGGCAGTCCGGTGGATATCTACGAAACCCCGGCCAGCCGTTTGGTCTGCGAGTTTATCGGCAACGTCAATCTGTTCGACGGCCAGATAGTCACCGACGATGCCGACCACGCGGTGATTGATTGTGCCCAGCTGGAAAGACCTATCTACATTGGTCACGGTATCAGTACCCGGGCCCAGGAAACGCAGATTACCTACGCCCTGCGCCCAGAGAAACTGCTGATGGCCTCGCAGTTACCGGAAGACCATGAGCACCCGGATTACAACTGGAGTCATGGCTCCGTGCACGACATCGCTTACCTGGGCGGGCACTCGGTGTATTACGTCAAGCTTGCCTCAGGGCAGATAGTGCAGTGCTTTATTGCCAATGCCGAGCGCCGTGGCAAGCGGCCGACCTGGGATGATCCGGTTGTGGTGTTTTGGGAAGACGATAGCGGTGTGGTGTTGCAGTCATGAAAATGTCCAGTCTGAGCAAGCGCCTGCCGAGCGGCAAGCATCTGGTTATCGGGATTCCCTTTATCTGGTTGTTTCTATTTTTCCTGTTGCCCTTCGTGATAGTGCTGAAGATCAGTTTCGCCGAGGCTGCCATCGCCATCCCGCCTTACACCGAGATCGTCAGCTGGGCCGATGACACCTTGCAGGTGGTGTTGAAGCTGGGTAACTATATCTTCCTCACTGAAGATCAACTCTACCTGGCGGCCTATTTGGGCTCGCTGAAGATTGCTTTTTTCAGCACGCTGGCCTGTCTGCTGATCGGTTACCCCATGGCCTATGCCATTGCCCGTGCCAATAAGCAAACCCAAACGGTATTGCTACTGTTGGTGATGATGCCAACCTGGACGGCGATTCTGATCCGGGTTTATGCCTGGATGGGCATTCTCAGCAATAACGGCCTGCTCAACAGCTTCCTGCAAGGCATCGGCTTGATCGATGCGCCGCTGCAGATACTCAATACCAATACTGCAGTCTATATCGGCATCGTCTACTCCTACCTGCCCTTTATGATTCTGCCGCTGTTCGCCAATCTGGTGAAACACGATCCCAGTTTGCTGGAAGCCGCCTCGGATCTGGGGTCGAGCAACATCAACAACTTCTGGAGAATCACCGTACCGCTGTCCAAGAACGGCATCATTGCCGGCTGCATGCTGGTGTTTATTCCTGTGGTTGGCGAGTTCGTCATTCCTGAACTGCTGGGTGGTCCGGAAACCCTGATGATCGGCAAGGTGCTTTGGCAGGAATTCTTCAACAACCGCGACTGGCCCGTAGCCTCGGCCCTGGCGGTGGTAATGCTGGGGATACTGCTGATTCCCATCATTCTGTTCAACCGCAATCAGGCCAAAGAGCTGGAGGGCAGGGCATGAAAAAGCTGAGCTTTTCCACCTTTATGCTGTGGGCCGGTTTCGCCTTTATCTACCTACCGATGCTGATTCTGGTGATCTACTCCTTCAACTCATCGCGGCTGGTGACGGTATGGGCGGGCTGGTCCACCAAGTGGTATTTCAGCCTGTTGGAAGATCGGCAACTAATGGGCTCCGTCTGGCGCTCCCTGGAAATAGCCCTGTACACCGCCATCGCAGCGGTGGCCCTGGGTACCCTGGCGGCCTTTGTGCTGACACGGATCAGCCGCTTCCGCGGTCGCACACTGTTCGGCGGTCTGGTTACTGCTCCTCTGGTAATGCCGGAGGTGATCACCGGTCTGTCGCTGTTGCTGCTGTTCGTGGCTATGGGGCAATTGCTCGGTTGGCCCCAGGATCGCGGCATGGTGACTATCTGGATCGCCCACACCACCTTCTGCTCGGCCTATGTGGCAGTAGTGGTTTCGGCGCGTCTGCGGGAGCTGGATCTGTCGATCGAGGAAGCCGCCATGGACCTGGGGGCGCGGCCCTGGAAGGTATTCTTTCTAATCACCATTCCGATGATCGCGCCTTCACTGGTAGCCGGCGGCATGATGTCCTTTGCCCTGTCTCTGGATGACTTGGTTCTGGCCAGCTTCGTTTCCGGGCCGGGAGCGACCACCCTGCCCATGGAAGTGTTCTCCAAGGTGCGTCTGGGCGTTACTCCGGCTATCAATGCCGTGGCCAGCTTGATTCTGCTCTCTGTGTCCATCGCCACCTTCCTGGTCTGGTACTTCACCCATAGGGCGGAGGAGCGCAGACGTAAGGCTATTCAGCAGATCATGGAGGAGAGTCAGGCCGAAATCGCCGGCTACGCACCGCTCAAACCCAGCCACTGAGCGATGCCGAGGGCCCGCGCGGCCAAGCGCGGGCATCCTTCAGGCTTGTTCAAACACTACGTAGTGCTTGCGGCAGTTTTCCAAGACCTCCCAGGTGCCGCTGAAACCGGCCGGTATGACAAAGCGGTCGCCGGCACGCAGAGTTTTTGCATTGCCTTGCTGGTCGCGCAGTATCGACACGCCCTGGAGAATTTCGCAGTACTCGTGCTCGCTGTAGCTCACGCACCACTGTCCGATTTCGCCTTCCCAGACGCCGGCGCTGAATTGACCACAGGGGCTGCTGTAATGGTTGTATAACCGCTGTACTGGGTTCCCCTTGAGGATTTTCTCCGCCGCCGGCAGGTACTCTTCTACACTGCTGGTGGTTTGGGCGAAGTCGACAACCTGTTGAATGTTCATACTGCTCCTAAGGTTTATTGAAACCTGTGGCTGCGACCGGAGTGATTCCCTCCCAAAGGCGCTGCCGGCCTCTAGCCAGGTTATCCAGTCTATGGTTTAGCCTGCGCAGGTGACAAGTCGACTGCTTGTGCCTGGCTGGCCAGGCGCTTAACAGTCGCCAGTACAGATGCTGCTGAAATTTCCAGTGCAGTTGTCAGCAGCGCTTTTTTGTATGGCCCTAATTCTTATTTATTGCCTCTATAGCGCTTTGTTCGTGCTTGTCATGCTGTTCACCTCTGGCCAATCTTTGTGGAGGTAGCGGTGAGCAGCAGGGGGCAGGTATCGTCGATTTTGCCAAGCGGGCTGTCCGGGCGAGCGGCGCTGCGCAGCTGGTCGAGGCAGCGCTTGCAGCAATTTATCAGGCGTCTGGGCACCAGCCGCGCGCTGCTTGATCTGGATGATAGCCAGCTGCGTGATATCGGCTTGAGTCGGGAGCAGGCCAAGCAGGAAGCCCTACTGCCGTTCTGGCGACTATGGAGTGCTGCGGAAAACCATCTGGATTCTCATCAGCGGTATTAACCAGCCGAAAAATGCCCATTTACGCCGGGTAAGTTGCGTTTTGTGATTGCTAGGAACTACTGCCGCCTGCCATGGCAGGCAGCTATTTGAGCAGAGCGCGGCCCGTAGCGGCAGGGTTTAGAGCAACTCCTTGAGTCGGTGCCAGAGCATGCCCATGGCCAGTAGCGGTGAGCGCAGGTGGCGACCGCCTGGGAAGGTCATATGGGGAACCTTGGCAAACAGTTCAAAGCCACCGTTCAACTGGCCGCTGATCGCTTCGCCAAGTAGCTTTGCGGCCAGGTGCGTGGCGTTGAGTCCGTGTCCCGAGTAGGCCTGAGCGTAGAAGACATTGGGCTGATCCTTGATTCGACCTATTTGTGGCAGACGATTGGCGCCTATGCCGATCATGCCGCCCCACTGATAGTCGATGCGCACTCCTTGCAGTTGTGGAAATACCTTTAGCATCTTGGGTTGCATATAAGCGGCTATATCTGCTGGGTCACGTCCCGAATAGTGGCAGGCTCCGCCAAAGAGCAGGCGTCGATCGGCGGACAGGCGGTAATAGTCGACTGTCACGCTCTGGTCGCAGAGCGCCATATTTTTCGGGATCAGCGCCTTGGCTTGAGCCTCTGACAGTGGCTCGGTGGCTATGATATAGCTGCCCGCTGGCAACACCTTGCCCGCCAGGCTGGGCTGTAGCTCGCCAATATAGGCATTGCAGCCCAGCACCAGTTGCTTGGCACGGACCTGCCCTTGAGCGGTATGTACTCGTATTTCCGGGCCGTAGTCGATGGCAGTGACCCTTGAGTGTTCGAATAGGCGTACGCCTAACTGTTGGGCGGCGCTGGCTTCGCCAAGGGCCAGATTGAGTGGGTGCAAATGCCCCGAGCCCATGTCGATCAGGCCGCCTACATAGCAGTTGGAGCCTACCACCTCGTGCATCTGTCCGGGCTGCAGCAGACGCAAGGAGTGGCGGTAGCCGAGGCGCTGCAGCTGTTCGGCATCCTCGGCCAGGGCGTGCAGATCCCGCGCCTTGTTGGCCAGATCGCAATAGCCCCAGGTCAGGTCGCAGTCTATGTTGAACTGCGCCACACGCTGGCGGACTATTTCCACTGCCTCTAGCCCCATCAAGCGCATTGCGTGGATGCCTTCGCTGCCGATATGCGTCTTGAATTGCTCAAGGCCGTGGCCGATGCCGCGTATCAGTTGACCTCCATTGCGTCCGCTGGCGCCCCAAGCGATTTTATGGGCCTCCAGGAGCACCACCGAAAAGCCTTTTTGCGCCAGTTCAATGGCTGTATTCAGACCGGTGAAGCCGCCACCTACTATGCACAGGTCTGCCCGCTGTTCGCCCTGTAATGGGCCGAAGTCGAGCTGGCGATTGGTGCTGCTGGCGTAGTAGGACGGCGCATGCTCGCGGCCATGCACAGAGGCGTTGGAAAAAAGGCTCATGCAGAAAATCCTGTTGCTGCTATTTTTAGACCGATGCAGCATAACCCATGGTCTGCTGCTTGGGTGTCAGTCGATGAGCGGCCTTGCTGGTGATGAAAAGCATCAAGCTCGATGGCGTTGTCGCGCTAAAGCAGGCTCCTGGCTGACGGCAGGGCGAGGTATGTCGACCAATTCCGATTCCAGTACGCTGCCTGTTGGCTATTCTGGTACCGGCAGGCTCAGGCTTTCTTTGACTTCTTCCATGACGATGTAGCTTTTGGATTCGCGCACATGGGGTAGCTTCAGCAGGATATCGCCGAGCAGCTTGCGGTAGCTGGCCATTTCATTGATGCGTGCCTTGACTAGGTAATCGAAGTCGCCGGAGACTAGATGGCATTCCAAGACGTGGGGCAGTTTGAGTACGGCGCGGCGGAATTCCTCGAAGGTGTCGCCGGATTTGTAATCTAGACTGATCTCGACGAATACCAGCAGACTGGCCTTGATATGTTGCGGGTTGATGCGCGCGTGGTAGCCCATGATCACCCCGTCACGCTCCAGACGGCGGACCCTCTCGGTGCAGGGTGTGGTGGACAGGCCAACGCGTTCGCCCAGTTCGGTGAAGCTGATCCGGCCATCCTCCTGGATGATGCGTAAGATGTTGCGGTCTATCTTGTCCAGTTCGCGCCGGCTCTGGTGTTGCGTACGCATATTCCGAGCTCCTCTGTGAAATATGGGTGAGTTGGTTGTTATTCTTGAATATTAGACACAATATAGCTAAAAGCACTATAAATATCTTTATATACTGCCCATATTGACTTACAAGATCGTTAACGCCAGTGCATCGTCTTGGCGGGGAGAGCAGCATGCGTGTCTTGGTACTGGGTAGTGGTGTGATAGGTACTGCTAGTGCGTATTACCTCGCCCGTCAGGGTTTCGAGGTGGTGGTGGTCGATCGCCAGAACGGCCCGGCATTGGAAACCAGTTTCGCCAACGCCGGTCAGGTATCGCCGGGTTATGCCTCGCCCTGGGCCGCACCTGGTATCCCACTGAAAGCGATCAAATGGCTGCTGCAGAGGCATGCGCCACTGGCGATCAAGGCCACCGGCAATATCGAACAGTATCTGTGGATGGCACAGATGCTGCGCAATTGTACCGCCAGCCGTTATGCGCAGAATAAAGAGCGCATGGTGCGCCTGTCTGAGTATAGCCGTGACTGTCTTGACGAGCTCCGTCAGGAGACGGGTATCGCCTATGAGGCGCGGCAGCTCGGTACCACCCAGCTATTTCGCAGCCAGGCGCAACTCGATAATGCGGCTAAGGATATTGCCGTGCTGGAAGCTTCCGGGGTGCCTTTTGAGCTGCTGGACCGTGCCGGCATTGCCAAGGTCGAACCGGCCCTGGCGCAGGTTTCCGACAAGCTGGCCGGTGCGTTGCGCCTGCCTAATGACCAGACCGGCGATTGCCAGATGTTCACCAGCAAGCTGGCGGAAATGGCCATTGCGCTGGGGGTAGAGTTTCGCTTTGGCGAGACGGTGCAAAGCCTCGATGTGGTCGGTGATCGCATCAACGGTGTGTGGCTCGATGGCAAGCTGGAAAGCGCCGATCACTATGTCCTGGCCCTGGGCAGCTATAGCCCGCAATTACTCAAACCGCTGGGAATTCGCGCCCCGGTTTATCCGCTCAAAGGTTATTCCCTGACTGTACCTATCACCGAGCCAAGCATGGCGCCGACTTCAACCATTCTCGACGAAACCTACAAGGTGGCCATCACCCGCTTCGACAAGCGTATCCGCGTTGGTGGCATGGCCGAGATCGCCGGGTTCGACCTAAGCCTGAACCCGCGCCGACGCGAGACGCTGGAGATGATAGTCAATGATCTGTATCCCCAGGGCGGCGATCTGCAGCGTGCCGACTTCTGGACCGGATTGCGCCCGGCAACCCCGGACGGTACCCCGATAGTGGGCGCAACCCCCTATAAGAACCTGTTTCTCAACACCGGGCACGGTACCCTAGGTTGGACCATGGCCTGCGGATCTGGACGTTTCCTTGCCGATATTATTGGCAAGCGACTGCCCCAGATCAGCGCCGAGGGCCTGGATATTTCCCGTTACAGCACAACCAAGGAGTCGAATGCGCATGTCCATACAGCGCCTGCGAACTGAACCGCGCCTGAGCGAAATCGTCATCCACCAGGGCACGGTATACCTAGCTGGGCAGTTGGATGCCGAGCACAGTGAAGGTGTCGAAGCCCAGACCCGGGCGACCCTGGCCAGCATCGACGAGTTTCTGGCTGAGGCCGGTACCGACAAGTCGCGCATCCTCTCGGTCACCATCTTCCTCAAGGACATCAATGATCGCGATGCGATGAATGGCGTCTGGGATGCCTGGTTGCCAGCGGGCTGTGCGCCTGCCAGAGCCTGTGTCGAGGCCAAGCTCTATGTCCCCGAGGTTCTGGTGGAAATGACAGTGATCGCGGCATTACCCTAAGTTATCGGGCTGAGGTTGTAGGTGTGGGGAACAGTGGGTTTGTGGCTGCGTCGGCAAATGCACAGTCGCTCTGCTGCGGGTGAGCGTTGCCCACGCCTCCCCAGCCGCACCATCGGCGCTCAGCCTCTGGCCCGGTTCTGTCCCGGGCCGCAAATCTAGCCCTGTCTTTTACGACGTACGAGAGTTACCAGCATGCGTCCCGCTCGCGCCCTGATCGATCTGTCAGCCCTTCGCCATAACTATCGTCTGGCCCGTGAGCTAAGCGGCGCCCGAGCCCTCGCTGTGGTCAAGGCCGATGCCTACGGGCATGGCGCAGTGCGTTGTGCCCAGGCCTTGCAGGAGGAGGCAGATGGTTTTGCCGTTGCCTGCATCGAGGAGGCCCTGCAACTGCGTGAAGCTGGCATCGGCGCTCCCATCCTGCTGCTTGAAGGCTTCTTCGAGGCCAGTGAGCTGGCGCTGATCGCGCAGCATGATCTGTGGACCGTGGTACATGCCCAGTGGCAGATAGAGGCAATAGAGCAGGCCAACTTGCCGCAACCTTTGCATTTCTGGCTCAAGCTCGACAGCGGTATGCATCGGGTTGGTTTTGCGCCGCAGCAGTATCAGCAGGTCTATCAGCGTCTGCTAGCCAGCGGTAAGGCGGCGAAGATAGTCTTGATGAGCCATTTTTCCCGTGCCGATGAGCTTGATTGCCAGCGCAGTGAAGAGCAATTGGCGATTTTTCAGATGGCTCGCCAAGGACTCAGCGCTGAGTTCAGCCTGCGTAATTCGCCGGCCCTGTTGGGCTGGCCAGGTATTCCCAGTGACTGGGTGCGGCCAGGTATCATGCTTTACGGGGCCACACCCTTCGAACAGGACCATGGGCAGGCTGCGCGTCTGCGCCCGGTGATGACGCTGGAGTCACGGGTAATCAGCGTGCGTGAACTGCCGGCAGGTGAGCCGGTGGGTTACGGTGCGCGCTACATCAGCCAAGGACCCTGCCGGGTCGGGGTGGTCGCCATGGGTTATGCCGATGGTTACCCGAGGCTTGCGCCGACTGGCACCCCGGTCTTGGTGGATGGTCGGCCAAGCCGCATTATCGGCCGGGTATCCATGGACATGCTCACCATCGACCTCAGCGAGCATGGGCAGGCGGGGGTTGGCAGTCGGGTTGAATTCTGGGGGGCTGGGGTTGCCATCAGCGCCGTGGCCCAGGCAGCGGGTACCATCGCCTACCAGCTGTTCTGCAATGTGCGCCGGGTGCCGCTGATCTATCGCGAAGATTGAGGGCAGCTGTTCAGGCTGTTGTAAATACTGAACGCTGTTGCCATGATAGGCCTTTCCCGCGTTGTTGAAGAGAGCGCCACTTGGACGTCGGTCTGCGCCTGCAATTTATCCGTAAACTTAAAGGACTTTCCCAGCGTGAGCTGGCCAAGCGTGCCGGTGTGACCAACAGCACCATCTCGATGATTGAGAAGAACAGCGTCAGTCCCTCAGTTAGTTCATTGAAAAAGGTCCTGGCTGGCATTCCCATGTCCTTGGTGGAGTTCTTTTCTCCGCCTGAAGAGCAGGAGGGGCAGGTGCAGGTGGTTTACCGCGCCAGTGAGTTGACCGACATCCATAGCGGTGCGATCAGCATGAAACTGGTCGGCAAGGCACACCCCAGTCGCGCCATTGCCTTTCTCGATGAAACCTATCCACCGCACAGCGATACCGGCTTGGAAATGTATGCCCACGAAGGCCAGGAGGCAGGCATGCTGGTGGAAGGGCGTCTGGAGCTGACGGTGGGCGACGAAGTGTTCGTGCTCAATAGTGGTGATAGTTACTACTTCGAAAGCAGCAAGCCCCATCGTTTTCGCAATCCCTATGACCAGCCGGCGCGACTGATCAGCGCCACCACTCCGGCAAACTTCTGAAGCGTATTTCAAGCGGCAGCTAATCGGCCTGCGTCGCTACGGGTTGCCGCTTTCTGGCCTGCCCTTGATCTGGGTCATGGGTTCTCCGGCCCGAGGATAACCTGGATCGTTCTCGCCGTTCCGAGCGCCCGATATAATTCCCGCGGCTGGCGAAACCGTGATCGCAAGCTCGAAAGTCACCGATGAGGGCATCTGAGTGAACCCAATTAGAAGCATCCTGGTAGTGCCAATGATGGCGGCGGCGCTGTGGGCAATGACTGCTCAGGCAAACACTGACGAGGCCATCGCACAGCGGATCAAGCCTGTTGGGCAGGTTTGCATTTCCGGGCAGCCATGCCAAGCCCAGGCCGCCAGTACTGCTGCGGTCAGCGCTGGGGCCAGTCGCAGCACAGATGATGTGATTGGCAAATACTGTTCCGCCTGTCATTCGACTGGCTTGCTTGATGCGCCAAAAATAGGCGATAGCGCCGCCTGGCAGGCGCGTTTTGATGGTCAAGGCGGGCTCGATGGGGTTTTGGCAAAGGCTATTGCCGGTGTCAATGCCATGCCGCCCAAGGGAACTTGTGCTGATTGCTCGGACGCCGAGCTACGTGCGGCCATCGAGAAAATGTCAGGACTTTAAGGCTTTTCCTGCGTTGCAGCAGCGTATCTGGAGGCAGGCTTCGGGACCTGACTCCAGCGTGCTGGGTTGGTCAGGGGTGCAGGTTCTAGCGCTTGAGCATGGCCCGCATATTGGCTAAGGCGTCGTTACCGCGTACGGCTTTGACTTCTGCAGGGGCGTCTTCCTGCCCCTCCCAGACCAGGTCTGCGGCTGGCAGTTCGTCGAGAAAGCGGCTGGGTGTGCAGTCTGTAACTTCACCATATTGCTTGCGCTTGGCGGCAAAGGTCAGGGCTAGATTACGCTTGGCCCGGGTGATGCCGACATAGGCCAGACGCCGCTCCTCTTCGATGCTGTCGGACTCGATGCTGGAGCGGTGTGGCAGTATCTCTTCTTCGAAGCCAATGATGTAAACGGAAGGGAACTCCAATCCTTTGGAGGCGTGCATGGTCATCATCTGCACGCCGTCGGCGCCTTCTTCTTCCTCCTGTTGACGCTCGAGCATATCGCGCAGCACCAGCTTGCCGATGGCGTCCTCGATGGTCATGTCGCCGTCTTCGTCTTTTTCCAGGGTGTTATTCAGTGCGTCCACCAGGAACCAGACGTTGCCCATGCGCGCTTCGGCCACCTTGTCGCTGGAGGCGTTCTGTCGCAGCCATTGCTCGTAGTCGATATCCATGATCATGCTGCGGATGGCGCCAATCGGATCGCTTTGCGCGCAGAGCTGGCGCAGATTGTCCATGTAGCGCTTGAAGCGGGCCAAACGCTCACTGAAACGACTATCTAAGTGTTCGCTCAGGCCTATTTCGTCACTGGCGGCATACAGGCTGATACCCCGCTCGTTGGCGTAATTGCCGAGTTTCTCCAGGGTACTGGAGCCTATTTCCCGGCGCGGCACATTGATTACCCGCAGGAAGGCATTGTCATCGTCAGGGTTGACCAGCAAACGGAAGTAGCTCATCAGATCCTTCACCTCCTGGCGGGCAAAAAAGCTGGTGCCACCGGAAAGACGGTAAGGAATCTGGTGGTGCTGCAGCTTCAGCTCCATCAGCTTGGCCTGGTAGTTGCCGCGGTAGAGGATGGCAAAGTCGCTGTAGGGACGCTGGGTGCGCAGGTGTTCGGTAAGAATTTCCAGGGCCACCCGTTCGCACTCGGCATCTTCATTACGGGTGCGAATGACGCGAATTTCATCGCCAACCCCCATTTCCGACCACAGCTGCTTATCGAATACATGGGGATTGTTGGCGATCAGCGTGTTGGCGCACTTGAGGATGCGGCTGGTGGAACGGTAGTTCTGCTCCAGCATCACCACCTTCAGGGATGGATAGTCATGCTTGAGCTGCTGGAGGTTTTCCGGGCGGGCACCGCGCCAGGCGTAGATGGATTGATCATCGTCACCGACCACGGTGAACTGATTGCGCATGCCGACCAGTAGCTTGACCAGCAGATACTGGCTGGCGTTGGTGTCTTGGTATTCGTCCACCAGCAGGTAGCGAATACGATTCTGCCATTTTTCCAGTACCTGGGCCTGTTCTTGGAACAGTTTGACCGGCAGCAGAATCAAGTCGTTGAAGTCCACCGCGTTGTACGCCTTGAGCGTGCGTTGGTAATGCAGATAGACGATGGCGGCCGTCTGCTCCTTAGCGCCGCGGGCTTTGGCCAGGGCTTCATCCGGCAGCACCAGATCGTTTTTCCAGCTGTCGATCAGGTTCTTGATTTCGTCGACGCCGTCGTCTCCGGCATATTCCTTCTGCATGATATCGCTGAGCAGAGCCTTGATATCACCATCGTCGAAGATAGAGAAGCCAGGTTTGTAGCCCAAGTGTGCATATTCCTTGCGGATGATGTTCATCCCCAGGTTATGGAAGGTCGACACGCTCAGCCCGCGAGCTTCGCTGCCCTTGAGCAGGCTAGCAACACGCTCCTTCATTTCCCGCGCAGCCTTGTTGGTGAAGGTCATGGCGACTATGTGCTGTGCGCGGATACCGCAGTTCTGCACCAGGTGGGCGATCTTGCGGGTGATGACGCTGGTCTTGCCGGAACCTGCGCCGGCGAGCACCAAAAGAGGGCCGCCGACATAGTTCACGGCTTCCTGCTGCCGGGGATTGAGTCGGGACATGGTTTTTACCGCAGACGAGATGGCGCGTCATTCTACTCTGAAAAGCCTTTTGCGGCATGTTAGAGAGAAACGCTGATGGTGCTGGATTGTTTGATAGGCTACTGATTTTATGGGGTAGAGCTTTTCCTGAGTCTGTCTTGCCAGGCAAGCAATAACGTTGCTCATTGGGCTTGTGGGCCGCGCCTGTTTGCCTCAGGATGTCCGCTTGATACACGGAGGTGTCTTGAGAAACGCTAGTAATAAGCGTTCGAATTTTCGTTTTCGTGCATCGGAGAGGTTCTTGGACAAAGAAGTTGAGCCTTGGTTCCTGATTCTGTTGGAAAAAGAACCGAATTGGAACGAGCTGATAATTGAGCGCTTGAAAGCGTCGGATGTTGGCGCAACATTAAGAACTGTCGAGTCTTGGGCTGCTGTGCAGGAACTGGCTGCACAGCATAAAGATGCGCTGTTGCTGGTCACTGAGGAATGTCTGCCACTGCTCGGTGCTGCGCAAATGCCCGTTGTGCTTTTGCTAGAGGCTAAGCCTGTCCAGTTACCTGTGGGGGTCTGTGACTGGCTGAGCCGCGACCTGCTGACCCAGGATACACTCATTCGCTGCCTGCGTTATGTGCGCGATCAGGGGCGCCTGCGTTCGACTCTGCAGCGTCTGGCCGAAGAGGATGCTCTTACCGGTATCGCCAATCGACAAGGGTTTCAGACTCTGTTGGCCGCCCGTCTGGGGGAGAAGGGCGGGGCTGGTCTGGTTCTGGTGCATCTGGATCTGGATAGTTTTCATCAGGTCAACGATACCCTTGGCTACCGGGCAGGTGACCTGCTGATTCAGCAGGTGGTCATACGGCTCAAGACACAGCTGCGTCGGGGGGATCAGCTGGCCCGTCTTGGTGGCGATGAGTTTGCCTTGCTGTTGGAAATTCGTGATGACCAGACGCAGCTCAAATATTGCTTGCAAAGGATGAGTGATTCTCTCTCCGAACCCTACTGGCTAGAGGGTGAGACCCTGTTGCTCGGTTGCAGTCTTGGTGCCGTGCAGGGCGAAGCCAGTAGTGATGCGGATAGCTTGATGTGGAAAGCGCAAAGTGCCATGCAGCAGGCCAAGCGGCGGCAGGGCAGCACTTACCAACTCTACGATCCGCGTCTAGACACCAGCATGCACAGTCAGATCGACTTGCAGCGTGAATTGCGTCAAGCTCTGCGCCGCGAGCAACTGGTATTGCACTATCAGCCCCGCCTCTGCCTGCGTACATCTGAGATAGTCGGGGTCGAGGCCCTGGTACGCTGGCAGCATGAAAAGCATGGCTTGTTGCCGCCGGATGTTTTTGTCCCTCTGGCCGAAGAAAGTGGAATGATAGTGCCCCTCGGTTACTGGGTGATCGCCCGGGCCTTGACAGATATGCGCCTCTTGCAGGAGTCAGGTTGGCAGGGGTTGAACATGGCAGTCAATCTATCCTTCCGGCAGTTCCAAGACAGTCAGCTGTTGCCAACCTTGGAGCGGCTGATCGAAAAACATGCAATCGATAGCAGTTGGCTGGAGTTCGAGCTCACGGAAACCGCAGTGATGCGCCGCAGCGACCATGTACAGCAGATTATGAACCGTCTGGATCGCCTGGGTGTGCGTTTTTCCCTGGACGATTTTGGCACCGGTTTCTCATCCTTCGAGCACTTGAGCAATCTGCCCATTGCATTGTTGAAAATCGACCGCAGCTTTGTCACCGGCATGGAGCGGCGTCCGCAAAGTCAGCAACTGGTACAGGCGATGATCAATCTGGCCCATAACCTTGATTTAGAGGTGGTGGCCGAGGGGGTGGAAACCCCAGAGCAGTTGCAGTTATTGCATGGATATGGCTGTGACCAGATTCAGGGTTATCTGATCGGGCGTGCCATGCCGCTGCAAGAGCTGCAGGCTTTTCTCGTATCGCGGCAGGCAGTCGCCAGCGCGGGTTAGCACAGCTTTGGGGCATCTTGATGCGGGCTGCGTGTCATGAACACTAAGATTTTGTATTCAAGGCATAGGGTCAGGCCTATGGCTGCGCAGGCCAGGGCCCCCACCAGACGCCATAAGCGCCCCAGGCTAGTTGAAAGTTCAGCAACCAGATTAGTGGTGCGCCGATCAACCAGTAACAGATCAGGCCGGCAATCAAGCCCGTCCGGCCGTCCTTGAGGCCGCGGATGAT
Source organism: Ceratosolen fusciceps (assembly GCA_018883505.1). Lineage (NCBI taxonomy): Eukaryota > Metazoa > Arthropoda > Insecta > Hymenoptera > Agaonidae > Ceratosolen > Ceratosolen fusciceps. Next base: position 10,801 of record RCIC01000067.1, on the reverse strand, counting down.
GGCCATGGCGATGACCTGAATACCATCGAAAAACTCGAAGGGTAATCCCCTCTGAAAAACACATCACCCCGTGCGCCATCTGCTCCTTGCCCAGAAAAAGTCCCAGGGATTACCTTTTCAGGGTTACTCCCAACGTCATGAATCTTATCGAGCACCATTTTACGATCTGCAGGGCTAGCCGCGTTGCCGTCGGAATCTTCAACGTGCTTACCGAGTTTTTTACCTAGCTGCTTCGAGTTGACCTTAAATGCTGCACCAGAACCTACGCCACTTGCAGGAATAGACGTGGCACCAAGTTTTGGAAGGCGACCGGATACTTGGCCCTTCCACCGAACTATAACCAATGCGCAGTAGGTCTACACCGTCACGGACCGTCGATAGGCCGCCGGCAATCCCAGCGACAGAAAGCCCACAGCTAGCTCTTTGCAGCGCTACGTGATTTTCTCCTCGCCGAGCTAGCCGCCATGCACTTGCCTGAAGTGCAAATGCGTCGTTGAGATACTTTTAGTCCAGCCGGATTTCCACTGCCGACTGGACTAGAGCCATGGCAGCGGGGCTTAGTTCTCGCTATGGTAAGTCGATGGTTTGGTTTTGTCGTAGGCGTGCTTGACGTCTTCCAGGGTTATGTTGCTGGTGTGCAGATTGAGGTTTTCACTGTCGCTTTTGACGAATGAAAATTTGCCATGGGTGGCTTGGATATTATCGAGATCCAGCGTCATGTTGCTGAATTGCTGACCACCATTGGTACGCACAAAGGTGCCAAAATCGTCTGCCTTGAAGCCATCAACTTTAAGCTCTGCGTTGGCGTTGAGCTGGAATATCTTGTCATTGGCCTTTGCGGCGCTGCTGTTGAGGATATTCACATGGCTGACCTTGGCGCCGCCTTCGGGTTTGACGGTAAGCAGGTCTTCGCCGACGTTGGTAGCGTGAAGATTTTCTATGGTGACCGGCTTTTCGTTGGCCGCCAAGACGTGTATGCCGTCTGCCTCGTTATCCCCAAGAATGACATTTTTCAGTGTGGCCCCTTCGGCTAGTTCGAACAGTGGCAGTTGATCCTCGCGCTGGCTGCCATCACCGAGCTTCGAGCCGGCAGTAAATACCTGGTTGTGCCCATCGAAGGTTTCGCCCGGGCCTACCTTGATGGTGTGATCCAGAACGATCACGCCGCCCTTGGCATTCGGTATGTTGGCCGTTGTCGAGCTCGGACTGGCACTGGGTGGGTTTGCCAGTGCCTTTTGCGGGCTGTTGTCAGGGGGAACGCTGGACTTGCTGTCGGTTTGGCTGGAGATGGAATTTGGCTTCGCTACGTCTGTGTTGTTGCTATCCGTCAGTGCTGTACCGAGGCCGTTGTTATGGGATGTGGAGCTTTGCTGTGCTGGCGCGGAGTCCGCCTGTTGGTTTGCGTTTTGCTGGCCATTGCCTATCAGCATGCGTAGCAAGGTCATGATGAGAGTGCTGAGCAACTGCAACAGATTCTTGGAAGCGTCTTGGCTCGTGCTGCTGCTAGGTGGTGCCTCTGAGCTGTTTTGGGGGGGATCGAAATTGATCTCTCTTTGCTTGTCCGTGTTAAACAGTATCGCGCTGGAGGCTATGGATTGCTGTTTGTTTTGCTCCTCTGGCAGGCCTTGTTGGGGAGGCTGACCGTTGAACGTTGAAAATTCCGTTGCAACCTTTTGCCCTTGGTAGGCCGTTGGAGAAATGCCGATGCTCATGGTACTTACCTTGTCGTAGGACTGCTTGGCGAAACGCCATACACCTTGCCTGGACACTGGGAAGTGGAGAGCAAGTGTCAGTTCAGGTGCTGGGCGGGGTTGGTCAGTCATGAGTGGCTTTTAGTTGCGCAGGGTTCCCGGTCGTGCGTTTTTATTGGCGCGGGGCCGGCTTTGGAACCCCGGGGAGTGGTATCGCCACACAGTACCTCGGCAGGTACAGAACCTTCTCCCCCAGAGGATGAAAGCAATGAAAAAAACACCAACTGAATTCAACCGGTTTTTACAGGCATTAGGCACACAGCTGGGTACATCATTGAGCTTGCGCGATGGCGTGTGTGCCCTATACGACAGTCAAGAGCAAGAAGTGGCGGTGATCGAGCTGCCCGAGCATAGCGAAATGATCATTCTGCACTGCAGGGTGGGGCGCGGCTCTGAGCGTGCGGCTGACTTGCAAAGGTTGTTGCACCTTAATTTCGATGTTGCACGATTGCACGGCTGTTGGTTCGCTCTTGACCAGGGGGATGTACGCCTCTGTGCCCAACGTGACCTAAAATCCTTGGACGAAACCGAGTTCTGTAATCTTGTCATGGGTTTTATTGCCCAGGTAGGCGAAGCTCGTAGCTTGGTTCGCAGCTAGTCGTTGATATCCCTCAGCCTTCCGGGCAGAAGGCTGTCGCTGGAACTCCTGGCGGAGATAAAGCCCTGAATACCCAACCTTGAGATTAACCCGCGCAACTGGTTGCGCGGGTTATCCAGAGATTTCAGGGTTTTAACACCATGCCGGCCTGACTGAGTTTGTTGGTCATTTCTTTGAATGCATCCGATGGCTTGGACTGCTCGCCATCGAAGGTGTATCCCAGAGGGGTATCTTGATCTTCGCCATACTGGAAGATAATACGCCCCACCACCTTGGTCACGCTGACGGAGGCGCCACTGTTGTAGCTGACCATGGGGGTCGGTGAAGTGAATTGTTCCGCCTGTGTGGCAGTGTGATACAGGGTCAGGGCTCTGATCCGCATGTCTTCCCGGTTTTCCAGTCGAGTGGACAGATCGCCTTGGGTCATGCTGCCGTCACGGCTGCCCTCATCAATCGCATCTAGCAATCTGTCTTTAGGCTCTAAGCGAACTCGGGCCAGGGTTCCATCGCTGGCCTGCATGCCCTTGAGCAGCTCTTTGAGCTTGGGGTCACGGCCTATCAGTTCGGCGACCCGTGAGGCGTTGCTGGTCGAGCTCAGTTCTTTCACTGAGCCTATGATATTGGTGATCATGCTTTGCTCGTCCAGGCGCGAGAGGTTGGTGTAGTTACTCTCCATGCGCGCGCTGACCAGCATGCTGTGGTGGTTGGTCGAGGCCGTTTGTTGTACGGTGGCACGCTTGAGCTCCCGTAATGCACCGTACTGCTCGTCGTTTTGCCATGACTTGCCGGCGAAGGTCTCATTGAGCCAAGCGAGTCGCTCTGCATTAGCCTCTTTGGGCCGTTTGCCACTATAGCGCTGGGCCCCGCTATCACTGGGGGCAAGCATTTCGGCTTTCGGCAGGCTGCCGGTAAAGGCTTTGACCAGACGCTCGGAGAGTTCATCCAGATTCTCCTTGGTCAAGGGCTTGGCTACCTGATAGCTGAACTTGACCCGCTTTTTCGTTCTTGAATCCACACTCACCGAGGCGCCGATCCCAAGGTTAGTGATGGCCGATTGTCCGCCCGGCTGGGTCGGGTGATCGGCGTTGTCGTGTGAGCCGGCGATCTGCACTCTGGCCTGTGTATCCAGATTTAGGCTGTTAAGCAAACGTGGGCGATTCTTGCCGCCTTCACGCAGGCTTTTTGTTTCTCCTTTTTGCTCTAGGGAGTAGTCCGAGTAGTGCAATAAGTTGACGCTGGCGCTCGCCATAACGCCCAGGCGCACCACCGCTGAAAGTGGATTGCTGCTGGCGTCGGACAGGTTGACGCCTGCGCGCATTTGGCTACTGACGCCTGCGCTGATGTCAAAATTGAAACGCCGGGCTTCGGTGGTTTCGTGGTCTTTAGCCTTACGCAAGATATCCATGGGACTGACCTTGCCTTCGAACAGGTCGTCAACGAAGTTATCGATATCTTCGTCTGCCACGCGGAAAAGCACGCCGCTGGACTGTGAGGCTTTTGCGCGGGCCGTAATGTCCATATCCAGACGCAGGTTAGGAGTCAACTTGCGTTCGTTACCCAGGTCGACCCCGAGGGCCGGGTGATTGCTGTGGAAAAGGCTCTTCCAGTGATCCTTGCCGCCGCCAATCCCTGCGCTTGCGCTGCCTTCTGTGGTGTTGATGAGGTAAACGGTGATTCCTTTATCGCCCCTTTCGGCGTTGAGGATATAGTCGCGGTTGCCGCTGACTGCCGCCGATGGCCAAGGTCCACTGTCATGGCCAGCGAGACTGATAAATGGTGTGGAAAGGTTGAGCCCGTAGTTGCGCACCAGACCGATGTCCTCATCGTCGTGCTGCAATTGTCGGAGCACGCCTTTGAATTTGTCCGCTAATTCGGTTTGATCCTTGCTGCCGCTTGCTGCACGCAGGTTGACGCTGGTGGCGTGGTCGGGTTTTTTGAAGGCTTTGAGAAAAGACTTGATGGCGTCGTAAGCACTTTCCAGTGTGACATGGTCGGCAAACCCCATGTCTGTCACTTCTTTGACCGGGTTCTGAGCATAGGTCGTGTCACGCAAGGTGTTGAGTTTGCTTTGCACCCTTTCGATGTTGGCGGCACTGCCGGATAGCTCCAGTTGATCAAGCAAGGCGCCAAGATTTTTTAGTGTCACTATGTCCAGGGCCAAGCGGGCCTTGCTTAAGCCTTGCGCATCACTACTGTCACGGCGCTGGCCTAGTGGGATATCGGCTTTTTGGTGGGATATTTTCAGGCCATTATCCTTGAGTCTCTGTAGCAGTTTGCCGGTTTGATTATCGGCAGAGGGCGAAATGTGCGCCAAAGCATTTTCCAGTTCCTTGACTAAGTCATGACCAGAGCTTTTGAAGTTGAGCTTCTCGTTCAGGTTGGTGAGCTTCTTGCCCAGCTTGCTGCGCATATCCTGCTTGCTCAGTTCACCATGCAAGTTCAGCAGTCCATCTCGTTGGCGCAGGTTTTTAAATTGTCCATAGCTGCGGCCGATGTTCATCAGTGCTGTATAGCTGTGTTGCTCCAGCTCGTCGCGGAAGGTTTCCAGTTGTTCAAGCAACTCGTTACCTGCAGGGCCAAGGTTAAGCCGCTCGATACGGGCTTTTAAGTCATTGCCGGGCGCAGGAGCTGTTGTGGAGGTTTCGTGGATCAGCTCAAGCTGCTTGAAAATCGTCGACTGGGCGTCGTACAACGGGCGCAGACCTTCGCGCCCCTGGTAGCGATGCTGGATGTTCTGACCGACAGCCCTCATCCAACGCGGTGTTTCCAGCGTATTTTTATAAATATTGGCACGGATAAACTCCTTGGTACTGGCACGATTGCCTTTGGCAATCTCGCTGCGACCCAGCACGCTAGTGTCGAGCGTCGCTTTCAGTCCGGTGCCCGGAATGCGTTTGCTATTTAGCGTGCCCTTGATGCGCGAGAACAGATGGTTGAAGCCGTTTTGCTCGGCCGGGCGAGGAGTGAAGGGGGCCCATGCACCGCCTTTGAGTTGCAACAGGGCAGCGCTTTGATCACCTTCGACCTGGACGCTGATAAAGTTATCGTCATTACTGTGCATGGCAATGACAGGTTTGCCGTCCGGGGAGGCAACCGCTTTCCAGGGGGTGAGCGAAGCAGTGCTCGGATCTTTGGCTTGCCAGCTGTCCTTGGCCAGGCTGAAGAGTTTCCCTTCGCTATTTAGCGCATACAGATTGTGCTTCTCATCCAGTGCCAGGGTCTTTATATCGCCCTCAAGACCAGGGAAATTCAACTCGGCAGGTGTGCGGTTCTCAAGGTGTACGGTCAGTTTTTTTTGCTCGTCTAGGACCGCGAAGCTTTTTGCATTGAGCATGGCAAAGGCGCTGATGACACGATCTTCCAGCCCCTTGATTTCCTTGCCCATGGATACCTGGGTTGAACGAGGCCGCTGTGCCAGCGCAGAGGTGTTACCAAAGGAAATTTTGCGTTGTCCTGGTCGCACGTCGAGTTGGTGCAGTTTGCCGCCTTTTAGCGCATAGGCGCCGCTGTCAGCCCCGCGTTGGATGTGATCGACGTCTTTAATGGACGCGTCTTTCCAGGCCTGACTGGTACCGTCCCAATGCAGGATATGTCCATCGCTAAGACCAACCAGTCCGCCACGGTCGAGGTTGAGGCGATATTCCGCTGAGGGGGCTGAAGGGGTGGAGAGGCCACGCACACTGTCCAGTACCAAGGCGTCATTCAGGTTCCAACCACCCTCCAGCGTCGTACTTTGCTCATTGAGCTGGTAAGAGTGTAAATTGGCTCCGCGGTCCTGAATTAGCGCATGCAACTGTCCCTGATCATCACTGATAAAACCAGTGATGCGGTTATGCCCACCTGCCGGTTGACCCGCCAGCAGGTATTCTGTGTTGGCCTGTTTCAGCTGTAGTGGGCCCTCCTTGGCAAAGTCGCTGCGTGGAGCGCTGAACAGTCGACCTAGGGAGTCTGCAACAAACAGCCGCTGCTGACTCAGTCCCACGGCCGTGGCTTCGCTTTCGCCACCTTCGAACTCCAGCGTTTTTTGTTGCTTAGGGCCGCTGACACCGGGACGCATGCCAACCAGCAGCAGGCTTTGTGGTTCTTCGTCCGCGGCGCTGAGTATGGCCGCCATGCTGTCGGGGGCCACGGAAAAGGATTTGAGGTTATCGACCTCCATGTGCGGCATCAGCTCACTGGAAAGGTCAACTAGCACATCATCGCTTTTAGCGTAAATTGCCCCATTACCACCCATGCTGAGGCTGTTGAAGGCAATATCTTCAGTGCCTTCCGGTGCCTGCCATTTCGCGTTTTTCTCATCGTATTGATACAGTCTGTCGTTATGAATACGTAAACGCTGCTGATCGGGGGTCTGATAGATTCCGGTGAGATAGGCCAGATGCGCTTTCGAGGGAAGCACATGCTCGCTGCGTTGTCCCTCCAGATTGACTCTTACTTTTCCGGCATCACGCTCAAGCCGCACGGCATCCGCCTGCTGCGCTTTAACACCTGGAATTTCCACGCTGCTGCGAATCAGCGAAAGCGAGCCTTCCTGTTGTGCTAGATGCAACAAGTGCCCATTTGACTCGAGCAGTAAATGTTCATGCTCGGTAGTCAGGCTGTGATGACTCAAGTAGGTTTGATTGGCGTCAGCCAGTACGCTGTGGAGCAAGGACGCCATGCCGGGCGGCGCGAATGAGCTGAAGTCAGCTTTGCCATCGGTGTTCAGGGTGATGGTATTCTGCGGCTGGGCGTTACGCTCGAGACGGCCATTTTGCAGGTCAAAATGCCCCCCCTTACTGCGGCTTAGCTTCGCTGCCGGGGCGCTGCTATTGGCCTGAGGATCGTCAAACTCGGTGTGTGCCTCAAGCGAACTGCTGGGCTGATCCGATGGTGGACGCAGCATCGACTGACGCATGCCGTCCGAGCCTTGTAGGCGACTGCCGGGTTGGCGCGCATAGCGGGCTGCATTTTTCGCCGCCAGCTCATCTTCATCTTGTTGGGTGCTGTCTTTTAGTTGGGTAGCTGCTGTTGTCGTAGAGATGGGATCGTCAAAACCCGTTCTCGCCTCAAGCGAACTGCTGGCATGGTCTGCTGCCGGGCGCAGCAGTGATTGGCGCATGCCATCGGAGCCTTGTAGGCGGCCAGCGGATTGGCGTGCATGGCGGGCAGCGTTTTTGGCCGCCTGTTCATCGGACAGTTTTCCGGCCGTTTCTTTGGCCTTGCTTTTACCTGCCTGCTTGGGCGCATGGGCTTTTTGCAATAGCTTGCCAACACCCTTGTACATACGCTTGCCGATACTGCTCAGTGAGTTGGAGGCATGTTGCGCGGGCCGCTGGGAGCGCTGCTGCAGCGCGGGTGCGGCGTTGTTAAGAGCAGCTGTTGCTGGGTGTAAGGTCGGGCTGGTGATCCGGTTGGTTGTGGGGGATTGCACGTTGAGTCTCCCTAGCCATTTCGTTGCCATTGCTGCCTAGCCTGGATCGGCTCCAGATAAGGCACGGTTTGTTTAGCTGAGTGGCGTTGGCCAATGGCTGGTTCCATCTGCTAAGCACAAGTTTTCTTGTCTGTAAAAAGCCAGGACTATTGCCCGTTAGGGAACCGCAAGCGCAGAGATGCCACCTAGGGGGGAACAGCCTCAGGACAACCCCACCAATGTCAGTGCTCCAGCATTTGATCAGCGCCCAGGTATTTAGCCGTGTCTTAGCCGTGGCTGCGGTTGCCTTGCTGGGTTTGTGCAGCGCCTGTCAGTCTATCGACCACCGGCAGCCTCGCCCGGAGCGTAGTCCGCGTCTGGTCGCTGGATTGGCCTATTCGCAAGCCGGGGAGCAGGCAGTCAGCCTCCCCGTGCTTGAGGTGGCCGATGATCTACCGCCCTATAAGGGCAATGATGTCTGGCGGCGTTTGGCCCAGCGCTGCCGCTTATTGCAAGGGCAGACAGTCAATGGGCGCATTGAGCGTCAGCTCGACTGGTTGCTGGGCAAGCCTGGGTTTTTGCGTACCGCCAGTGAGCGGGCCGGCCCCTATCTGCATTTTATCGTCGAGCGTTTGGATGAACGTGACATGCCGATGGAGTTGGCCTTGCTGCCAATGATTGAAAGCGCTTATAACCCTCAGGCCAACTCTGCCGCTGAGGCGGCCGGGTTGTGGCAGTTTATTCCCTCCACTGGGCGTCACTTCAATCTCACCCAGAACGCATCCTACGACGGTCGCCGCGATCTGCTTGCCTCAAGCAAAGCGGCGATGGACTACCTGCAGCGCTTACACGATCAATTTGACAATGACTGGTTGCTGGCCCTGGCCGCCTACAACGCCGGAGAGGGGCGGGTTGCCCGCGCCCTGCAGGCGAACAGGAAGAGGGGGCTGCCTAGTGACTACTGGCATCTGTCATTGCCACAGGAAACGCAAGACTACGTGCCACGCTTGTTGGCTCTGTCATTGCTGGTGCGCAGTCCAGAGGCTTACGGCATTCAATTGAAGCCTGTGCCCAATGAGCCTTACTTCGATTATTTGCGGCTCAAGCATGGAGTGGATATACCGCGTCTAGCGGCTGTCGCGGGTGTAGATCAGGAACCATTGCTCAGGCTGAATCCGGCCTTTGTGGGCCGTAGAACCCTGGATGGACCAGGCTTGTTGCTGGTCCCCAAGGCGCAGAAGCAAAGGCTTGCCGAGAGTCTTGCCCAGGCTAAAGCTGAGCGGCAGATAGTGTCAGTGCGACCTAAAGCAAAAATGCCGCGGATCAGCCGGAGACTGCAGAACACAACTCGCTCTGCCCTTGTCAGCGCACCAGCACCAGCACCAGCACCAGCACCAGCACCAGCACCAGAGCATTGGCATCAGCTTTGCCATCCGCAGAGCCAGGTGGCCACTCCTCCCGCCCTCGCCGGGTGGCATTGCAAAAGCCGCGGGTCGTGGTTTTTGCGAGTCCTCCGCCGCAATAAGCAGTGTCTATTTTTTTGCAGGCCAGATGGCTGGTTGTTCCTGCCTTTGCGCAGCTGCATCGCGTCGTTGTTTGCCTGGGGGCAAGGGCTGTTATGGCAAGGTTTTCTGTGCTGGGGCGGAGAGTTTTGCAGGCTATCGGGTAGTTAAATTGAAGCTTTGGTTACTACGCTACTACCTGCGATCAGATAGATGTTTTTGCTATACGAGCCTGCACTTTCTATTGCCAATTTTCTGCATTGGTAATGCAGAGTGGAGCACTTGTGATGCTAGAGGCTGCTGTTGTGATTATCCAATTTAGTTATGGCAGGAGTGAAAATACATTATCGCTCAGTCATTGATATATCTTTTTTGCAATGTGTCTTTTGTATTTTATTATTGCTCTTGTGCGTTGCTTTTTTATCTTTATATGGATGGCCAATGATTGTTTTATGGTCTTGTCATAAGATCCTTGCTTAGTGATTTTTACTTTAAATTTTCATAACTTACAGTCAGTCTTGGGCGACTGCTCTTGGGCGCTGGCAGAATGGTGAAGTGGAGCCAAGTGGCTGGCTCTGGCGGAATAGGGGGGCTGCCGCTAAGGGGGGTATAGGGGGTGGCTATTGTGTTTAATAATTGTGACACTAATGTTGCAAATAGAATTTTTTTCTACCTTGGGAACTAAGTGAGCCTGCTTGTGAGTCATAGAAATAGCCCTTGAGTGTGTTTCTTACGCCGTGAGAGCGTTCTATGAGCCAGATAAATAATAGTGATTATCAAGACTGCTGCTTGATTCCAGGTCTTCATGAAGTTGCGTTGAGTAACGCCGTTTTAGATATGGATTTGTTGTTGTGCGGAGAGACCGGTGTTGGTAAAGACCGCCTGGCTAACCATATTCACGAGCTGTCTAAAAGATCTGGTGCCTTTGTTGGTATGAACTGCGCCGCTATCCCGGAACAGTTGGCTGAAAGCCAGTTGTTCGGGGTGGCCAGCGGTGCATTCACCGGTGCCAGCAAGTCGCGTCAAGGATATGTAGAGGCGGCCGATGGTGGCACCCTGTATCTGGACGAAATCGATAGCATGCCGTTGGGACTTCAGGCCAAGCTGTTACGGATACTGGAGGCTCGGGGCGTTGAGCGTCTGGGCTCGACCAACTTTATAGCGGTTAACCTGCGCGTCATTGCTTCAACTCAGAGGCCCCTTGAGCAGTTGGTGGAGCAGGGACTGTTTCGCCGTGATCTATTCTTTCGGCTCAATGCGCTAACGGTACAGTTGCCTGCGCTACGAAATCGTCGTGAGTTGATTTTGCCTTTGTTCGAGCAATTCGTGCGCGGCGTTACAGAGGAGATTCAGCGCCCCGCGCCTGTGCTGGATGGCGGCCGAGTACAGCTGTTGCTTTGCCATGATTGGCCAGGAAACATTCGTGAGTTGAAATCGGCAGCAAAACGTTTTGTCCTGGGGCTGCCTTTACTGGGTGGCTATCTGTCGGAGCATGAGAAGGTTGTTTCCACCTGTTTGCGTGAGCAGTTGCGCGGCATCGAAAGACAGCTTATCCAAA
>RCIC01000066.1:0-147153 GCA_018883505.1 Ceratosolen fusciceps | reverse complement strand
CATAGCCGTTCTTCCAGATGCCTCATTGCGAGGATGGATGACGAACTATTTTCCATACCCTAGAGTACGAACAGTGAATCTTAGTTGAGATGCCAAGGAGCGGAACACCCTCTGAACGAGTAGAAGCACAGATTAACGTAACGATGCGCTTAATCTACGAAGCTTGCAAGGGGCAATACCGAGGATGTCTGTGAGAAAAATTCGTTTATCGGTTTATTGGTAGACGGACGAGATCCGGTTAGACGAATAACCTAAAAAACACGGTGTTTTGACTGTGATATATTTTTTATGATCGCCAAGAAAATTCTTCAAGAGGACCATCAAAGATAGTAAGCGCCACTGCTGAAAGAAGCTGAGAAAAGATCTTAACACAGATCCGTGGAGGCTAAGGTCATCGCCCGCAAACTGATGACATTCATCAAGAGCCCACCTATGAGCAAGTCGGTGATGGACAGGATTGTCTATGCCCTTTTTCTCACATATCTCGTTCGAAGGGATAAGCCCGCGGTTCTATTTAGTTTTGACGCTTCGCCGTCTTCTGGTAGAGGTCCTGAAAACGGTGGCTAAGAATCATCCTTAACTATTCCCCACGATGTATGACTCGTGCCTTCGGATGGGAATTTTTTTACTTTCGTTACAAGAAGGCGAAACTTGTGCAGGTAAGTAATGACAAGGGATCGCAGGATGTTCTGTCGTCGTATAGAATATCAGTTTTTTGTGTATTTGAGCACATTATCTATTAAGTATATTCAAACTTTGATTATTTTATTTATATTTTTGTTCTTATTTGACATCTTATTTGACTTTTATATAATGAACTAATGAAAATTTAAATGAATTTTTTCAATTTTATAGTAAACCTAAGTTTCTTTTTACCTAATATGTAGCAATATACGACATTATTTACATCTCTTTCTTTTTTACCATCTCATCTCATCATAAATTAGCAGCGTACGAAAAACCTAAGCACTAATACAGAATCACTAAAAACACACTAATACAGAATAGTCTCAAAACCAAAAAGCGATGAGATATGCAATCTCATTACACACAATCTATCATCGTATCCCTTATTCAAGCATCAACTTATTCTACTCGTAATTCATTATGGAAATTTTTAAAAATTAGAATATTTCTTTAGGACAACCTAATACGCAATTCGTCTTTCCTAATTTATAAATTTTTCAAGGTATTCCATACCTGCAGTTTTAAAATTGAACTCTATAGCTATCTCAACAAAGAACATAACGAGACCACCTTTTTCTTAATGCTCTCCGACCATAGGAATAAAAAATTGCGACAGACGGGTACAAGCAGAGCTATAAACATAATCGCATGAAGAATTAGTAATTATATTTAAAAGGCAAATCATATCAATGTAGGGGAAGAAGGATAAATAAATCATTCTATAAATAAAACAAGATGCACGTATTAATCTAAGAATCTTTTTTTTTAAGTGTCTAATAATTTAATTTAAAATTTTAAACTCACATTATATAATCTTGTCTACAATATACTTGAGTATTACGTAGAAAACAAGAGTGCTGATCATGGAGAGGTTTAGAACATGCACAGCATTTAAGGCACTTAGAGTGCCACGTACGACCACCTACGCAAATGACTGTGCGCTCTTGTACACTTTTACCACAACCACCGCAATCCATATCCAATGATTCTTTGATATCAGGTTCAACCAGATTAAAACTTTTATTACTTGGAACATTATTAAGTGATGGTGAAAAAAAATTAACTTTGCATGAAGCACCTTGTTCAATTTCAGCCTACAAAAAGATGATGCAATATGTTAAATAATATATTAATTGAAATCTTATTCTAATAAACATCATATTTTCTTGAATGAGTACAAGCAATTTATAAATTTTTATTATATTTACAATGTATTTTATATCAACATTAATTATTACTATAAATTTTGATTTAAGATTATTTCATATCTGTAATAATTTATAATAATCAAATTAGTTTTTTATATATTTGAAGCATCAAAAATCTTATTTTTTATAGAAAATAATTATTTGTTTTAATTTGTAGCGTTATAATTATTTGTTTTAGTTAATAAGCTATTTATGAAAGTTTTTATTATAATAAGCATTATATCTTTATTTAATATAATTTTTGTCAAATTTTATTGTAAAAAACTTCTATAACTTTTAAATTGAAAATATGTTTGAAATCGTGAAAACTATAATAAATTCGTCAATTTTTTGTTTATGAGCAATAAATTTTACAATATTTCGTAGTGTTTCGTCGTTAATTATTTTTTTTTATTTTTATATTATGTAAATAAATAAGAATATTTTGTAGTTTTTGGTCTTTTATTATTTCAAGACATAATTATTTATTATAACCATATCAATTTTTACGATTTTTAATTACCTTATGTATATATATTGTTTGAATTATTTATATTATTTAGTTTATCTTACTTAACATTTTTTCATTAACTTATTTACAATTTGACTATAAATTTTTCTTTTGAAACAGAGAAAAAGATAAATTTACATAAATCGGTCATGATTCAGTTGGCAAGTAACGACATTTCTATAACAATTTTGTTTTTTAAACTTACAAGACAAATACTGTTAAAAACTAAGACCCATGCTTCTTTTTTTTTAAAGCCACGTATTTTAGTTACCAAGCTGCTAAATGCAACATTTTTTTAACTACTGACATAGCAAGTAACAAATTTTTAAAAACTTGCATAACGCTCAGTAAAAAATTCATATGGAATTTATGCTGATATACCGATTGGTACATTTCGCTTTGTTTTGAACATTGATAAATATATTTGTAACAGAAATAGCGAGATATAATCATATATCGTAATTTAGAAAGCCAAATTTAAAAAGACAATTTTGTTTCAATTTGAATTTTTATAAAATGCACCATAGCTACCAATAGAGTAAGGAAAATGTTACAACTAAATTATTGATATCCGAGTTCAAGGTTGAGACCTTTCATGGCGAATGCGCTATAAACTTTTATTGATGTTTGTGAACAATTGTGTATTTAATTTTTAAAACCAAATGAACTTGTAATGCCGCTGCAGTCGCTTGAAAAGCTATTTCTTTTTTTTATATTTATTTTAATTTCATCGCTTATAATGAATCTCTTATTTTTAGACTACAATCCATGAATCAAATTTTTATTTTATTTCATCAAACAATAAATTTTCTTTTTATATTATAGAAAATCTGATTAGAGGATACTATAAGATTTTTCAATTGATTGTTTTTACTTATAAAAACATTATTCGCAGTTTAGCACTTATATTCAAAATAGTGAAAGTACACCTTCTCCCATACGGACATCCTCTTATGAAAGAAATGTTTACAACGAGCAGATTTTTAGCGTCGACACTTAAAGACTGTAGATCTGTTACAGTCCAATGTTCTTTTATTGCAAGTTGGACTATAGATTAGAGCGGTCTTATAAGCCATAAACGTATATTCTGGATGTATATTCGCCTTCACAACTTAGGCTCCAGGTGGAAAATTTTGCGGATATAAAGATTTTGTTTTTTTTTTCCAGTCAATTAGATCCATGTCATTATTTTGGCATGCAGTGCGAAGTAGTGAGCAATCAACTCTGTCTTGGATCGAGCGGAATTATCACAAGAGAGTTAAAATTATTATTAAAATGTTTAATAGTCCCTGTTAGTTTAAAGAAACTGGGCACCTGTAACTTCTTTGTAAGATGATAAACCTGATGCCAGTAAATATTATTCTATTTTGATACGTACTTTACTAAATATCAATCAGAATTGGTCGTTGCTACTTGTCAATAAGGAGACAGTCAAAGTGAGTTAGCGTTTGTGTGACACCGTCAACTTTTTTTTTCTAGCCAATGCTTTTAGACTAACGGCCGTATAATCCAGCGGAAATTAAAATCCGATAACAAAGAAGAACAATGGAATAAGAATCTCCTCTCAATTGTTATAAGAATAATGCATTTCCGAACTAAAATAAGTATCAACACTTATAAAACTTACTAACGCTTAGAATTATGTTACTTATACGAGCAAGGTTTGCTTATCTAGCAGTCCCCGAGAAAAGATAAGAATGAGAAATCAAAAAATAATACAAAATATTGAAGCTCATCAAAATAAGCAAACACTATTCCTCCAGCCGCTAATTAAGCATAATATTATACCGAAGTCATTGTACGCGAGATATCTGCGCGATCTTTGCAGATTCTTGGTAACTTAAACTCGATGAACGATAAACGTTTTCTCTGCAAACTGGAAATGCTAGTCCAGCAAACAAAACATTCAAACTGCCATTAGCAGAAACTACGTCCGAACCCCTGTGATATCTCTTTTAAACAAATTTTGCTAAAACGCGAAATTACACCTCCTTATTCACAAGAAGAAAAACTAAGTTTCAATCATTCAAACAAGAGGCGTATTATAAATGAAGACCCTTAATCCCTTCGTGGCGCTCCTTGGCTCGTTGTTCACCCGCTATATTACATTTAAGTATAAGGAGTTACTTTGTAAGTTTTATTGAAGTGTTCTAATTAAATTTTATCAATAAACTATCATTAAGAATTGTGAGCAAACGTTGTTTTACTATTATTCGACCCATATACATGACACACGCGACGCGGCGTGCATGCCGTACGTGAAACAGAGAGAAGAGAAGGGCCAAAGCATACAATCCACTCGGCGTCTTATTTCGATATTCTACCAAAGGTAAGCGCCAATTAAGCTCTTTCCTTAAAAATCTAACGTAAAATATTTAAAAATATTTATTATTTTGAAAATATAACATTGGCTCCGTCCCTAGTTATTGAAAGTAAGATCTCAGGCTATAAACGAGGCATCACTTTTCTCGGAAAAGAAAAAAATATGAACAAGGCCAGTATATACATAAAGTGTAATACCAACGTAACAAATTTAGACACTCCGAAGAAATACAACATTCAGCAAAATAAGAATTTTCTCTCTTTATTTTGCCATAGATTTTTAAATTGTAAGAATTTTTTTATTAATTTTTTTTTTATTTAAAATATGCAATCAGCTAAACTTATTTTATCTATTTAAGTAAATTAGAGATATAAATATTTTCTAAAAAACGAATTTCAGATGAAACGGGTATAATGTTAGTACATAAATAAAAATATATTTTTTAATAACTATAAATTATATGATCACTATACTTACCATGGAATATTATTTATGTATTATGTTTGTAATAAAATTTTTATAAATGATGACATTATCTGTAAAAATAAAATAAAATTTTAGTTTATAATACGATTCAATAAATTTTATATCTTTTAATGGGTTGAAATATAATTTTTTAACTTCAACATATATCTATCTATATCTGCATTCAACAACTGTATTTTATATTTTATACTAAATGAGGAATACTGGTCTTGTTACCGACGGATACGGTAACACGAAAAGGGCAAGAGGAAGGCGCGTCAGGCAGCGTGGGGAGGGGAGTGGAGAGTATAGAAAGTAATTAGGACCGCGAGAGGGGAGGGTCGCTCGCGTCGAAGAAAGAAAAACAAAAGAAAAAATGAAGAGATGATGAGGCGAGGTAGGAGGTGGATGGCGGGAGCATTGTCGGACGTACCAGGAGAAAGAACGGATGGCGATTGCGAGCAGAAGAAGCAAGGACAATATTATCGAATCAAATGGAACCGGACGGAGATGGACGAGAAGAAGGTGACAGAGACCCGAAGCAGGAAAGAAGAGAACCCAGGACTGTGAGACAACGGGGGTAGCAGCGGCGACACGAACGCGAATTGACAGGTTGGTCGTTCAAACCAGCCACCTACACACAAGCGACGCTGCCACGATCCGGCAGGCGACCAGGTGAGAGCATAGACGAATGTAGCCGCGAGGAGCCACGAGGCAACGTCGCAGTCAGCGACAGCCAAGCGCCTGAAGGGAAGGTGGGAGCGCAGCCACAGCGCAAGGGATCAGGCCTCCGCCAAGTTGGCGGAGATTGGCGCCAAGTGGGGTTAGGCCCAAGGCACGTGGCGAGGTCGATAAGAGCGGGAGCCTTCGTATCATCAGAGCAAGCGGGAAATTTAAACGCTTGAATAGTGAACTGCGGCCAGCGGCGACACACGGAAAGGGCAGACGTCGAGGAAAGGGACGAAGACGTGGGAGATCCGATAATAAAGATTAATCGAACAAATGCAGAATGTAGTTCTTCATTCTACCTATTCCCACCTCCCACACCCGTCAGTAACAGGTCTGTTCGTCTCTTCATTCTTATTGCAATTTTTCACGAAAATACATGAGTACAAGATAAATAACACACAATGTAATATACAAATGATTTCGTAAAAATATATTTATATTGAAAATAGTTAATAAGTGATGTGAGATTTAAATATTTTATTATATTTTTTAATGATATTTTAAGATGATATTTATTCAGTTAAACATGTATTTGACTTATACTAAAATTTTTAACAAACGTGTAATTTAAAAGGGATTGTAATAAGGCAAAACATCTGGATAATTGGCATGATACTCTAACCAGGTAATATAATAAAAACCTACTAATCGGACAGAGAAAAGCAAAGAAATTTCAAAAGTTCTTTAAATTTATACTACATGAGAATTCATTATTTATTAAAAATCAAAATTCAAAGTGAAAATTATAAACCAATCCATTGGCAAACTACATTTTTAGAGTTTTATACATTCCTTACCCTTATCAATCGCGTATCATACAGACTCGTTAATATCACGAGAATTTCACTAATTCTACCTAATTGTTCAGATTTTATTCAAAATAGTTTATTTAAAGCATAAATTGACATGCTCAAACCTAATAATTGTCAATATGGAATTAAAGCGAAATGAAATGCTTGAGATAATAACGAAGATCAACATAATGATATAAAAAAAGATTGAGTATCGAAAATGTTAGATACTTTTGTTAAAATAGTCCATACAACTTTTAATTTATAATTTAACAGACTACCTATATAGTTTTATACTATTAGCTCTTTTTGCTTTTTATTTTGTACATCCAATAAGCATTTGTAAATATATCCTTATCAAGCTAATATCCAATTATTTAATTCTATTATTTCTATGTTTAAGAATATACTTGAAGAAACAAACACTATTTTTATGTAAACTACACTTACATTATTTCTTCACCGATATGATTTATTATTTTGAGAAAAGTAAATTCTCTTTTTAGGAATGATCAAATTAATAGTAATACTAAACGAATGGTTTGGCGTATAGAATCTTAGCGTTTAGAAAAATCAAATATTTTCATAACATTAATACGAAAAAAAAGCATATTAAATAAATTTTGTTGTTTTTTTTTAACTAACATTTCTTACACTATTTATTATCAAATTCATCAAAAAATAATTCGAATGTTTAGTATTCAATATATTTATATTTTAAAAAATATAAAATAAATCGTAGAAAATCATATCAAAAGTAAATATAGTAAATAGATGTTTGATTATAAAAAATTATTTGATCGATAAAATAATAGAAGTGTTCTAAAAGTAAAATTTGTTTAAAAATCTTTAAATGCAATAAAACATTTATAAACTAAAAAAGCGTATCTCAGAAAATTAAGTTTTCATTTTTTGATTAAATTAAATTTCAATAAATAAAGTTATAAATATATTGTATAAAAAAGAAAACAGTACTTTACATTTTCACCAACAGGACTATGTACATATTATATATGTATATATCGTATGTAATTTATTTCATATACAAAATAAATAATTTTATTCATTGTAACATTTAGAACATTTGAAGTATTATCAAAATTACTAATATTTTAATTTATATACTCTTATAACGTGTTAAAGAAAAAAACTGTAGTATCGTATAATTTGAAACTTCTTTTACAATTTTTCTTTTTGTTATTGCTTTCTTTATTATTTTAATGTATTTATTTTATATTAAAGTAATAGTTATTTAATATTAAAGTAATTTTATATTATAAAGTCTTTTTATAAAGTCTAATTTTATATTATATTATAATATAAAGTATAAACAGAATATATATTACTGAAAAATGTTAATTGAAATCTAGCAAAAATATTTGTTATAATATTACTTAATTGATATATATGCATATTTTATTAGGAAATGCACTAATTAAATTAATCGTATATAAATAAGTAAAAGGTACATTCCAAACATAGATAGCTTGGGCTGGTGCCGGGGTCCGCAGGGTGTCTTAAAACAGATTTAAAGGTAAATTAGTAGAATAGACTCTCTCTACCCTATTAGGTTTCTTTATTGTATTTTCGTACAACTACAGTTTCTAATATTATTGTTCTTTACATATTCGAAGTCTTTAATTAATGTCGCAATCTTAAGCTAATGTCTTATGTTTACGAGTTTTTACAGACTTTACATATTTTATAACTACGATTTACGTATATTGGGTTTCACATTTATCTCTACGGCAATGGGTTAGTAACACGGAATATGTGGCTTTAACAGTAATCTCCGGGTATCGCGGATCGTCACGATGGCGCAGGGCTTGGGTCGTCGGCACCATGGGTCATGGGTGCGGAGTTGCGCACTATGGGCAATTCAATTCTGGCTACCAGGAAATACAGGATGCGAGAAACAAAATCAGTGTGTGTTGTATGCACCAACTAATACCACTATTATATATAAATTTTATTACATATAAATTTTTTAAATATTAAATTAATTTATTGAAATGCATATTTCTTTTTATATTATAGGTTTAATGCATTCAAGCTTTAAAAATTTAATTATTTATTTTGCTTGCTATTACATAATAAATAATATAGTGTAATATTGTATTAATTATGTAAGAAGCATGCAAATAAAATTTAAAGTGCATTCTGATTATATATAAATGTTACTGAATTTTATAATTTTAGAACTAAACATTTCAAAAAAAGTAAAAATACTGTAGAATATTTTGAGTTATATATTTCAAATTAGTAAAATGAATGTTGTTAGACTAATTAATTTAACTGTTAGTGTATAACACTGCATAACCATGCATTTATAAAATTTCTATGAAAATATAATTATGCAGACCCTAAATAAAATTACTATCATTATACAAAGGAGAAAATAACACCATGGTAATCATCCGATAAAATGATCACAATGCTTGCTACGTATTGAAATTATTCAATTCTTAGATAAACTAAAAATTATTATTTAAGCCGAATTTAAGCCTAATTGTAATATCCTAATTTGTTTAAATAAAACCTTTTTTTTAATACTAATCATAGCATTGATTGCATCTTTTTTGTAAAGTTAAAAGAACATTTGTATTAAATAATATTAATTATTTATTTGATGCTGTAGGTTTTAAAAGAAAATATATTATTTTTATATTCATAAATTTAGTATCAGTATCTTTTAAAATGCAAGTATATACTTCTTTTATTTTTCTTAATTTTTTCATACTTTATTAAATGTTATTAAATAATAAAACTATATAAATAAACTAGATAATTAAAATAAGATATAATTACACTATCAATTTCAGAATAATACTATATATATATATATATAGTGTCCTCTCTTAGCAAAATATGTAAAATTATAGTGCAAGTCGTTAAAAATCAGAAATTATAGGATTAATTTGGAATATAGTGAAAGAATGATAAAATTAAGATATTGCTTTACATGTCTTTTCTACATATTTAATATAAATTATATATTTAAATTTTGTATCGAACTTTTAAATT
This sequence comes from Ceratosolen fusciceps, assembly GCA_018883505.1. NCBI lineage: Eukaryota > Metazoa > Arthropoda > Insecta > Hymenoptera > Agaonidae > Ceratosolen > Ceratosolen fusciceps. Next base: position 137,436 of record RCIC01000066.1, on the reverse strand, counting down.
CATAAAATCGAATAGAATTTTATTTATTAAGCTTACAAATGTATAGAATTGAGGTATAAAAACAATATAAATAACTATTTTTCTTATTTCAGTTTGTTATTGTATTATTAATAAGCTGAATTATATTATTAGTAAACTGAATTTTACGTGGTAAAGGATGAGAATACGATACGTAATTAGTAATCGTAAATTTAATTTATTAAATGTTATTCTAACATAAAATAGAAAACAATTTGTTTAATAAGATGGTATGATATGTTTAAATATTTTATATCTTTTCTTGATATAGTTTTCCCATATCATGTTATATATAAATTAGAAATATAACAGATAAACTTAATAAATATTGATGATGAACGTAATAAATTTTTTCTTTAAAGCTTACTAAATATTGCGAGCCTTGATGTTTTGTAAAAATAATTCATAACTTCAAATTAATATATCGATTCAATATAAAATAAGCTAATAAATATATAAAAATTTATTTAATTAATAATTATAATCAAAATTTAAATTTAATATTATATACGTATTATATTCGATATTTATAAATTGTTGATTAAACTTTCAGAATTTCATAAATTTAGTTTATATGGAATTTAAATAATGATATATATTTATAATTAAAAATCATTTCTAATAAGTTATACTGTGTTTCAATTATAGAGATGTAAAATAAAGAAAAATTGATTTATTAGTCTAAACATTTCGTATAGCAACATCTTTTTTAAAATTTATCTATAATTATAAAATAGCAGATAACACCTAAGTAAACATAAAATATTATATATTCTTCTGTTAATTAGTATCTTATGTTAATTAGTATCTTTAAAATCGGATCTACATCGCTATGAATAAAATTTCTTTTTATAATTTAATACTCCGTTAATTGAAAAATATTATCAGACTACCTATTCTAAATAAAAAATTTAATTTAAGATATATAAGAGGTTTAAAGCATATTAAATTTATTTTTAAATTTTGCGCAGAAATTATTTTACACAAAAGTTATCGTCTTGTTTGCATAATAATTTGATAACAATTAGAACTTTTTAAGTTATATTTTATTGATAATTTCCTAATATATTAATATAATTATATTAAAAAGATATATGAAATTTATATAGTATTAATTTAAATGCAAATGTATTCATTACAATATCTTATTTATATCAAATAAATAATATCATTATTTGTTTAAAATAGATTTAAGAAAAAATAGAAACATCTTTCTAACCATATAAAAGCGTATGAATTATTTGTATAGTGTATAAGTCTATAGTAAAAGTGTATATTATTTCAATAACTTTTTCAAGTACATTAGTTTTTAATAGATTTTGCAGATCATAAGACTATTGTTTGAGTATTAGATTTTTAATTTTATATTCTAATTCATATATTTAGAAAAACTGTAATTAAAAGATATACTTGTTAAAATATAAGTATCTGTAAATATCATAATTACACGATTATAGGTCCATATGCAGTGAAAACCGGTAAATACAGAGTATTAAAGGAAATCTTTGATTTTGAATCCAGAAATTAAATATATACCGATATAATAAGGAAAATAATAATAAATTCCAAGTTTGTATTTAAACTCTGTTCTACTCTTTTTTCATTACATATGTACCTAATACATGCTAGGATACCCTACCCCAACCGTAACGATTTGAATCGGGGATGTACCCGTTATATGAAGATTATAACGAAAGAATATGAAAAACTGTTATATAAAATTTCATTTATAATTCCTACTTTTAAGAAGAAGAATAATTGTTGCGGACGTAGCGACGCAGAAGGGAACAACGACAGAGGAGAACGCGAACACGAACCGAGACGCGCAAGAAGGTGCAAATTCTCCGGGGTTAGCAAATCACGGATTTCGCGTCACGGGTCACCCGCGAGGAATGAACCGATTACGCCTCGCGGGTCACCCACGGAGCAGGATCGGACGCCGATGTCTCGCAGGCTGCTCGCGAGTGTTGGCGGACGATGACGTCCTGCGCCGCAGGCGCAGGGCAAGAGCCCTGGAGATATGAACGTTTGCTCCGCCGCGTTACCGTAGGGAAGCGACGGGAAGGGGCGTAACACGCGCAGAGGGAAGGACAAGGAACTCGGGAATGAGAAGACGGACGAGCAAAAAAGGGAAAGGGAAATGGAAATGTTACGCCCGTCCGAGATATCCCCCGACAACGTGAGAGACGAAAAGACTAGGTGGAGGGAAGGAGGAAAAGAGGACACCCAGAACAAACAAGGTGGAGAAGGAAAGTGAAAGTTTCTCAAGGGCAGGAGAGAGCGGCCGGAAGGACGGCGTGGGTAGCAGTTTTTCGTCTGACGTAGGCTGAATGGCATATGCATTTGTACGCGAAATACACTAGAAAACGAACATCGCCGACTATACTATCACATCAGCTAACCGAAATGAGTGCAGATGTAACATCGACCTACTAGGGAGAGCCTCATCAGACCCTCACCCACATCTGGGGGAGTGAAGACGCGACGCCAACAAGACGCAAGCCATGTCGCAGGATACGAGAACTCTGCCTCTGTCCAAGACTTGGCGTCACCCACCCACACGTGGACACCCACGACAAAGACATCGACACGGACGCCACACCGCCAAAGAACGAAGCCCTCCTACACTAACGTCGACGCAGAACAGCGACCGAAGCCGACGAACAAGTCTCGAATGACGTCACTCCCGACCACCGATCGAGGGCCGTAGCGACACCCCCACTCCCATGACTGCCTCAGCCTGCGCCTCCACTGCCGCCGCTAACGCCGCCGCTAACCCTTCCCGCAACGACTCCGGCGGAGAACGAGAGAAGGAGACAACTACAAACGTCGCCGGCATGCAAGCCCCGAGTGACGTCACACTCTACACCACCCAAGAGCCACAGCGACGTCCCTACTCCCACGACCGCATCAGCCTGCGCCTCCACCGCCGCCGCCAACGACTGCGCAGCAGGACGGGCACGTCACGCAAGCAACGACGACCCTTGGGCAGCTGACGGCTACCCCCCCCCCCATCCGCCTAGCAGCACCGACACCGTCACCACCAGCTGAGTGCCGTGGCTACGTACTCTTCGAGGAAGAAAAGAGAGAAAACATCACGCGCAGTACCAGCCACTGGAAACGTAAATTAGCGAAGACATGGAAACCCTGCGAATTTTGTACACGCAGGAGAAATTAAAGAGTTTTTAACCGAGCCCATGTAACGTTAATCACCCGCTCCCACTCATCCCACACGACGGTATTCCCGTCTGCCCCGGTCGAGAACAATTAATATAAATTTTTTTAAATCTTTATCACAGACGTTCAGATAAGGAAATATAACAAATGATAAAAAAATTTTTTATTTGTGAGTGTCTAATATGAATTATATAGAAATACGGAACATTTTCAAAAATATATATGTATAAATTCATTTTTAAATACTGTTTTTTATTTAAACAAGGCAATTTTGAAAGACTGTATTTGATGAAAACTTATTTTTAAATTTTAAATCGAATTTTATTGATGATTTGAAAAGTTATCGTTAGTTCAGGTCGAAAAAAAAATCGGTAAAACTTTGGATTCGTCTCTCTTTAAAACTTTCCATAATTTCTCCCTCCACCTTCGATTTTTAATATTATAAAATTTTTATTTTTTAGAACTTATTTGTTTAAAAATTGGACTCATGAACCAGATCTTTAATTATTTAATGTATTGTTTGCTTCGAGAATGTAGTTCTATGAACGGCTTATATAACTTTCTTAGGCTTTTATCCATTGTTTGTTTAATGTGTTTATAAAGGAAATAGATTATTAGAAGGTATTCATATCCTACTCTTTCTCTTAGTCTCCAACTTTACTATAAGCGAATAATACGCTCACTTATGAATTAAACTGCACTATATAACTAATATGATGGTGTCAAATAGTTTTAATAATTTATTTTAATATACACGTTTACCTCTAAAGTTTATTCAAAGCTCAAAGAAAATGTTTTGTGACAATTTATTTTGCAATAATAATTTTTCTTTATAGTGATTTGTAAATACAAAATAAATAAAGTTTACACGATCAGATGAATTTATTCATATTTAACAAAAAATATTTCATTATTCTCTGAATTTACTCATGAGAATTTATTTAGTTTTTTACAATGTTGACAGTGATTTATAATCTTAAATGCTTTCGTAACTAGTACAACTATTATTATTATTACAAAATGAATTATTTAAAAATATTAAATATCACGGGATTAAAATAATTAAATATCACTATATTCTTAAAATTAAAATTTTATTAATTGTAAAAAATATTTATTAACATTTTTATTTAGATATCCGAACAATAGGAGATATTTTTACATAAGCGGATGTTGGTAATATCTTTTTAAGTTCCTGTGAATTTAACCATTTGTGTTCGATATTGTTATGAATATGTCCACAAATATATTTTGCTAAAAAATAAAATGTATATCTACGATTTTTAAGGGGATATAAAGAAGTACTATAGCCAATGGGTACATGGCTGTATACAAAAGCTGTAAATGTATGACCACAAAAAGTATTCAAAATTCTCTTCAGTGCCTATAAAATAAAAATAATTAGTATGTTAGAATTTATTTATTTTTAGGTATTATATAAATATTTTAATAGTTAAAACAACAAAATTTTAATTCCTGGTAACTATTTTTATTTTTGTTTAAATTAATAAATTAATTGTTAAATGTAGTTAAAATTTCATTATTATTAATTTTGATATGCATCTTGCGCATATTCAGATGTTATATGGAAGTTCCTGATATTTTAAAAACTATTTATTGGAATGTTACTTGTTAAGAGTTTAAAACTTTTATCACTATTATATCACAAACTTTGTTTTTTTTTACAAATATTACCATTCCATGTGTTAAATAATGACAGCAGAATTGTTATATGTATATTTTTATTCTATGCATTATTTTTTACCTATCTATTGATCTATTTATTGTTTGAAATTATTTATATTATAATACAATTGTAAATTTTAGTTCAATTTCAGTACTTCATTTTTAATCTGAGACTAAATTTAACATTTTGAAATTACATTCTATACAGATAAGTATAAATTTTTATTAATATTTTCACTAATACATTATAGTTCAAGTTTATATTTGATACTAATATTTTTATGTTTAAATAAGCAGGTTAACATTTCAAGCAGCTTATCAAGAAATAGTAACCATGAAGATTATTAATAAATCTCAGCTTCATCTCTACTATTTCAATTGTTTATAATATTTTTCTTATATACCGCTAAACAGTGTTAATAGACAATTAACAAGGTGCAGATGTATGAAAATCTAAACTATATTAGCATTGGCTTAAAAGAACTGTTCAAAGTGTACATCTGATTAAAATTAATAGAAACACAATAAAAAAAGAAAGCCTAAATTTGAAAACTGCCAATTGTAAGCAAGAACTAAGAGAAAAATGTTTGACAGGTGTTAGTAGAATATAAGTTAGAGTATCAGTTAAGTAGAAGCTTTTGGAAGTGTGTCAGGTGCGATGTAGTTATGTATAGTACTACCCATGAAAGGAATGTCAAGCAACGCAAGTTTTAAATTTGAAGGCCTGAAATTTTCGTCCCTTGCCATTAACAGTATGAAAATACACATGAATATAAAAGAAGCTATAAATAAAAAGATGAGAATGTCTAAATGCTAATGAAATATAATAATAATTCAATACAATTGTAAAGCTATTATTAAACTCTTTCATTAATAATGTATATATTTGTTTTACGATAAACATCTTAATATTTCATTTATACCCATCCCTATGCAAATATACCTTTTAATTAACTTCAATGAAAAAAAAGAAACAATTACGATTCTTGATCTACGTAACTGTTTATCCCGATAATTCTACCGTGACAGTGCAATGTCCGTATTTCAGGTGAATATATTTAAAAATCAGTAGATATATTTTAAAATAGATTTGTTGACTATACATATATAGGTGAATCTAATTTAAGTATAAGTGTAGTGATTTAACAATAAGAAAGTTATTTTCATAACGTAATATGCTGTATCTGATAAAATTTAGTAACTGAAATACCTTTATGAATATATATATTAATATATTTCTAATAAATATTTTTAATTTAAATTAATATCTTTTTAAAACATTTACCTGTTTTATTGTTTCACCTTTATATAAAATATCTCTTGGTAGGAGCCATTGATCTTTAATTAATTCGGTTTTTCCTTTTGTAACCAAAAATAAACTTTCATTTGGTTTTTTAAAAAATGATGTGTCTTTTGACTTAAAAACTATAAAATTAAAAATAAAATGTTTTTAAAATAATACTGTGTTAATAACACATTTACTGCTACAAATTATATCTTAAATAGTTTTTTGCATTTAATTTAAAAATCGCTCGATATTAATAATAAAATGCGATAAAATTACAATATTAAATTATTAGAATATTTGCATATATTATTAGATGCAAAACTTTGCTTCCGCCATTTTTTCCAAAATTTGAGGCTTTATTCTTAAAAGATGATGACCTATTTATGATTAAAAATATTGTTCGTCACTAGCCACTATTTTTTACTATCTTTTAAACAGTTATCGGATACCATCTCGAAAAAACCATGTGTTTTTTGAGGCGATCAATAAATCGATCTATTTTTTTACTTCTTCATAAAAGTGGAAATGCTGCTCAGCTAGGCCATATGCTATTGATCGAAACAAATGGTAGTCGGAAGGAACAATGTCTGGAGAGTATGACGGGTAGGGTAAAATTTCACATTTTAGAGTTTTCAAGTATATCTTGACAGGTTTTGCGAAATGTGACAGAGCATTTTCGTATTGCAGGATAAGTTTACCATGTCTCTCTTAGTACTGTGACCGATTCTCTTTCAATGTTCGGCTCAAACACATCAATTACGTTCAATAACGATCCCCTGTGATGATTCATTCAATTTCAACAGATCATAATACACCACACCCAGCTGATCTTACCAAATGTAGATCATTCAATGTGGAGGCATGTCCGGGCATTTCCAATGATGTTCTCCACTTGGAATTATCATAGTGAACCAATGTTTCATCGCCCGTTATAATGCGGTGTACAAATCCCTTCCGATTATTTCTTTGAGGTAGCTATTTGCAAGAAAAAAAAACGCCGTTCAATATCTCTCGGCTTCAATTCGTACGGAACACAATTTCCTTGCTCCTAAATTATTCTCATAGCTTTTAAGCGTTTTGAAATTGCTTGTTTGGCATGAATCTTGAGCAAGTAATGCCTCCAGTTCGGAGTTCTCGAATATGTTTTAAATAAATTCTTTATCAGAATCACCATTCTTAAAATGTTGAAACCACTTACGAGTATCATCAAGTACTGTAAGCACTTAAGAGTATTCGATAAACCTCAGCCGCACTTTTCTTAAAATGAAAGCCAAAAATTAATACTTCACGCAAATGACGAGAACTTGGCTCGAAAACTGACATATTCAATCGAGAATACACTTCTGATGCAAACATAAATTCGCTAATATGGTGCTGTCATTATGTTGAGAGATGTTCGATCTTACTCTATGAAATTTTTGACCTGTCTATTGCAACGACATATATCACTGCAGTTTTTATAGAAAAACGGAGGCAGCAAAATTGTACACCTAATATATTTTTTTAATAGAAATGTCTTAAAAATTAAACATTTACTATACAAATTAGAATATAATGAACTTCGCTTCATAGAACCAAAGTGTTATTTTCGAGAAAATATCTTTCTACAAGAAGTAAAAAGTAAATGCACTTTCTCGAACGCATGATCCCACGTAAGTTCAATATCTAATCAATGGCATTTAATAGGCGAGCCGACACTCTACTTCACATTAGCTTGTGAAAAAACTTTTCTACTGTAACACAGTTTCGAATTGATAAGTTAAATTAAAAAAAAGGAAAAAGATCTTCACTTTTGATAATCGAATATACAAGTAGAACATATTTTATAAACCGAAAAATATCCTGTTTTTTTTGTCGAAAGTCGTTCGCTATAAAAAAAACGAGCACCTATCGCTAATTGTATCCATCTTGTAGCCATCTTCCTATCGACCATATCATTACAACTGCCTTTCCGGAGAATCGATTCCATACCTTAACCGGATCTCTTTCACAACTGTATTTCTACAATGATTAGTAAAGAACAAGACTATTATTATTAATATATTAATACAATATATTAATAATTACTTTTTCCTCAATTTGAAATTTTTGTTTATAGTTTGAACAAAATCAAATAATCAATCAATTAAAATTAAAATTATAATTATATTTTGTAATTATTTTATGTTTTTAATTCCTTAATTAAATATATGCTGGATAGATTATTATATATTTGCTGCATATTTATTTCTTTTTTGCGTAAAAGTAAATTGGGAACAAGTTCTTAGAAATAGAGAAAATGCATATGCCATATCAGGAACTAAGTTTTTTACTATTTTTCACGTTTTCAGTTGCATACAAAAAATTAAATAATAAAATATGTTATAGTCATTGTAAAAAGTATTAACTAACAAGGAAATATGGACAACCAGTTTTTGTTGATTTAAGAAAAAACAAAATGCATTACAAATACATTTGATGCATGTATATTTAAAAAATTAATTGAAATTTCATTAAATACTATAAATAAACATAATTCTTCTAAAAATTTCTTATAAAATATTATTCATTAGTATACATAAATTATTAAATATCGTAGCACAAATATTTCAATTCTATAACAATATAAATAAAAAAAAAATTAATAATACGATTATGTTAATATTCTAATTTCTATTATTTTAAGTCGTGTCAAAACCTACAATTTTATTCGTTGTTATATTATTTGTAGTTATATTAATCTCGCAGTGTTTACCTATCAGCTTAACCCTATTAAATTATAATGCAGTATAATTGCATTACCTCTACTGGTATACGATTTTGTAAAAAAAAAAAAAAAAAACAATTTAAAACGAAATAATTTGAATCAGCACGCATCGACTATCAGTTTTTCGTAGTTATCGATAAAAGTCAGAGCTTTTCATGGTTTTTCATAAAATCTATTCAATTTCTATATTTATTTCATTTAAGCCTTCTATCGACTCGAATAGTGGTTTTTTAAATTTTATACTCATAGCCACTTCTCAATATAGTTCTTTACCTTATAGAGTTGTAGTTACAACTAAAAATCATAAGTATATTCTAATGATTTTTGGGAAGTGATGTAGTATTTTAAAAATAAAATTAGAAACAAATTTAGTAGTTTTGCGCGAGGTTCTTTCTCTCTTTGATGAAGATGAAATTGTGTAAATGAAATGAAAGTTAAAATAAAATTAGAAACAAATTTAGTAGTTTTGCGCGAGGTTCTTTCTCTCTTTGATGAAGATGAAATTGTGTAAATGAAATGAAAGTTAAAATAAATAGTAAAATTTTATGAATCTTTAAAATTAAAATTGCCATTACCAATAAATAATTTATACATATGAAAGAATAAAATTGTATAATAAATACAAAATAAGTAATTGATAATTAATGTCATTAAAATTTGAGATTCCTTAACACCTCATCTACATTTCCAATGAAAATGTGTATTTAACCCTCTTATCCAGCAAATCTTCTTAAGAATAGAGAAATTCTTAAATAAAGTTTTCTAATAAAATGAACATTTTTCTACAGTATATTCAAACAATAGATTTAGTAAATTCTCAATTTTATCTGTAAATCCTAATAATTGATTTATTATATATAAATAGTATTTATGAAAAATAGCTGTAGAAAAATATCAAGAAGTTCTCTATATTATAATTTATCGCGCAACATATTTTCAATTGGATATATGATTCTATATTTCCTAAAACAACTACAGCGTCGGTTTTAATGTTACAATATTCGTATTTAGGTATAAATACTAATACGAACTTCAGCAATGAAATGAAGCGTCATTAACCGCTTATAAACCGGTTATAAAAAAATACTGAAATAAATCACTTCTGAGCTACATGATTTGGTGAATATTTACAATATTTATAGTAACTTGGAAAATATTATTTTTAAATATCTCCTATAACTTTGGAATAATTTTTTTTTTATCCTAACTTTATCATAATATAATATTAATAACTAGTAATATGTTTATCACTGTTGATTCTGCGGGGTGACACGTTACGCGAAAGTTGTGAGGGGACGGATGCCGCAGATAAATGGATACACACAATCGCCTTTTAATTTTTAATTTCTTTTAATCTCACTTAAATTATAAATCCCTTTTATTTCACCTCTTTGTTTTTGTCTATTGACCGTGGTGTGGATCAGTATATAATTCACTATACAACCACACTAGTATACGATTCGACGCTATTGAAGTACTACATTCACGCCGACGCATAGCTGGTGGTCGGCGTCCTCAGAACTTGTTACTTTTTGCTCTCGGCGTAGCGACCGTGACAGGACGTGAAAACGGTCGCTATACAACGGCCATAAAATTTACAGCCATAAAATATACCTCAAATATTAAAAATCCCCTGCCTATGACTAAAATATTGTGATCTGAAATATTTTGAAATATACTAATATACTGATATATTAATATACTAATATAATATACAAACTAATATACTGATCATGAATGTACAAAAGTTTATATTATTGTCTATTATGAAATATAAATTCACGTAATTTTATCAAGTAATTAGATGATTATCATATCGATATCTATTACGTTTATTACTATCAGTAAATATTCGAGTACAAACATAAGGATCTAAATGAGGACCCGCCTACGTCACGTATTTGTCAAAACATAATGTGTTTTGGAAGAGATATGCTGCAACACACATTGCAACATACCAGTTTTTGTATAAGTAATCCCTTTCATCCTTTGGCGATCGAATATGAAACCAGTACTATATATTAAAAAATCAAATTTTAGCCAATATAAAAAGCCCAAGAAAGTTACAGGTTTTCGTTTTGGTATAAATATATACAAAAATTGTAAAATATTTGAAATAGTGTGTAATCGCTGCAACTGCAATAACGTTGTAGCAAAATTTACAAATCAGTGTACACAAATAAATTATTAATTAAATTTACTTTATTTAAATTACTTAAATTAAATTTATTAAATTCACTATTTTTAAAATCAAGTTTTTGGAAACGAACTGCGATGCGTTTCACCATACCAGTAACAGTAAAGATTAAGTATGTTTAAAGTAATAATCATTTATCATCTTAATAATTCATAACGATTACTAAATATATGTTGACAGTACCTGATAATCTTGATGAAATTTTCAAATTTTCCAATTCAATTCTTCTAATATCATCTATATCAGTATAATTTCGTTTGATAGGATTAGAATAAAATTCAAAATTTCTTTTTTTAAATGAATTTGTTTGTTTACCATTTATGGTATTCTGTAAATCATAATTAGATTTATTACTTGTTTCATGCTCTACTTTTTGCAATACTGTGCATAAATTTTGTTCCAAATTATTAGTTTTGCATGAAATTATCGGATGTCGCTCAATACAAATAGAAAGATAGAAATCTGGATCTGCTTTTAATGACATGAATAATTTTTGTTTGACTGCTAAAACAAATGAATAAAAAATACAATAATCATATTAAAATAGATATAATTACTTTATTCTGATTATGATTTAAACGTTTAATATTAAATTAACATTTAATAGCTTGTTACATTGGATTATATATATATATATTTTTTGTAATTGTATCAAGATAGACATTAGATTATAGATAATTATATAAAACATAATCAAAATTTTTTATCTAATCCTGAATTCATACACTGTCCTTTCTTCTCATTGCATACTTAAATAAATTTTAAAACTATTTAATTTAGATGGTATTTGCTAATAAATTTTAGGATTTTTTTCAATTATCAAAGTAATCTCAAAACATTAACTGTAGTTATCATTTTCAAATAAAAATTTTCCATTTATAAATATTTTAATTACTTAAAAATGTATTATTGATTATGTAATTTTATATTTTAATTCAGTTATTATAAATACACTTTAAATTATATACTTCAATATATTATTAAAAAGTAAATTAATATCGTTGATTTTAAATTATTTTTTAATTTATAACTTTTTCATATGTTAAGAAATAATTTTATTGTGTATTTATATTAAAAAAGGGTAACGCAAAGCAGATGGTTTTATAATTTTTGAAAATGTTTAATACACAGAGTCTTCTTCTTTCAAAATGTAATTCTTTCAAAATGAGCAAAATCGCTATGAGGAAAACAGTTGCAGAAACAAACTAAATCAATGAATTTTAATTGTTTATCCTATTTATTTTTTTAGATCATTGAATAATTGTTTTAACATTTTATATACATAGGAATAATTGAATTTAGTATTGATATGACTTCATATTTTATAAACTTCATTATTTTTTAAAGTACAATTAAACATGATATAAATAAAATATTATTTGTTCACTCTTACCAAATTTATTATTAGATGTAATTATATGTAATTAAATTTAGATAGAATTAATTATTCTAATCGCACTTAAAATTTAGTTACACTTATTTAAATCTTCTAAATAAGCTTATTCCAATTCATTATTTAATTCATTACACATAGTTTTTATTCAATAATGTTATCCGAAAGGTAAGGCTTAATTCCATATTAAATAGGACTTTACTTATTCTTACATTACAAGACATGCACTTGTTACAACTGTACTTTAATAGTAATTTATGACAAATTATAAAATTCTTATACGAAACATGTCTTTATGAATTCAGAAAAGGTTTCAATTTAAATTTATATTATTTTTGTAATCATTTTATTAGATTTGTATAATTTGATTTTTAAAAATACTATTCTAAAGGTAAGTTAAAAATTGTTTTAAGAATTTTTTGTATTAATAAATAGAGTTTTAGTATTGAATTACGTATATCAAAATAATTGTAATATTTATATTCCATACTAATAATTTTCAGTTAATCTTTTATTTCCTTAATCTTAATATGTTTTTATAAATTATTAAAATATGTTCTGTACCACATATTTTAATATAGATATATCAGTATTATGATTAAGTAATTAATTAACAATATGCTTATTTAAAACAAAATAGTTTTTTTATTTACACCTATATTATGATACACAAGACTTTGCATTACATATTTTCCGAGTTGATGTATTAATTAAACTGTAACATTGCTTCTAACATTCCTTTAAAATAATTATAATAATTAAAATTTATTCAATTAATAATCACTCAAATAAAATAATTGTATATATACTATTCAAAGAGAAGCTTCGTTTAATTCAATATATTAAATAACTTCAAAGTATATTTTTAAATAAAATTTATGTAAGTATTGTACTTTTAAAAATAAAATTATGAAACTGAGTTTTAAAATATATTATAGAGTAATAATATGTAATTACAAAAATATTAAATTTAATTATTATAAATTTGTGAAGTTTATAATTCTTGTGTGCATTGATCTTTCAATCAATCTTGAACAATCATTATATTTGAATTATTTTATTATATTATATAAATTAATATTATCTTGTTTATTACTGAACATAAGGAAATCAATAACTATAAAAATTAAATATACTATTTTAATTAATTATACGATTATAATTATTAAGAAATTAAGTTATTAAAGTTTCATTTATAATTACATAAATAGGGTTAAAATTTTATAAATTTTGAATTATATTAGATGATTAGATAGATAATAAACTGTAACATAATTATTTTAAAAACATCCAACTTCTTAAAAAATAATATATTTAATAAAAAAAATAATAATCAAAATAAAGAAAAAAATATTAACATTGATTTTTAATCAAGAATTACTGATATTCATAATTTATATTAGTTTATAGATATTGTGTTTTAATAAAAAATTAGTTTTATATTCATTGAAAACAATGATAAACAAAAGTAAAAATAAATCATAAAATAAGTTAAAATATGTTTAATTAGTATAATTAAGACATAAATATACCTAATTGAAAATTCTTTAATGCACTCCATTTTGTTTGGTGCATCATAAAAGTTATATACTTATACTAATAAGTAATATTAAAAATATTTATAGAATATTCAGGCTATTCAACTTATTAATAATCAATTTGAAATTAAAATTAAACACATATAATTAAAAACAGAGTCATCGTTATACTAGTGTTCAAAAAGTCTAAAAACGAGTTAGGTTATAATTAAATAAAAAAAAATATTTTTTAATTATTACAAAATATTACAGCAAATAATTAACTACTCATAAGTATATGTATATTATTAATTTTATTAAACCGTAATGAATTAAAGTAACAGAAACATAATTTTCAAAGGTATAAATAATATTAATCTCATGGTTATTAATATGTTAAAAAATTAAAACAAATCTCCAAATTAAATAATACAAAAATCTTTACTTTTGATCTAATGAGAAATAAAAATATATTTATTTAAAACAATGTTAACTTCTTTCATAGATATTTTAAGCGGCTAATTCAAATAGTTGCCTCTTCGACAAACTTCCTTGTCATTCGCTTTCCCAATTATTAATAAATCGAATTAATATACTTTAATGTTATTAAAATATTCTTTAATAAATATTGTAATAAGATTTTAACTTTTATATTTTAATTTTTTTTTTTTTACAGAAACATAATTCTTTTTGATATTTAATTTCAATTATTTTTTAAAATTATTATGTTTAAAAAATTATATTAATAATATTCTCTATAATTACAAAAGAGAATCTTTTATTATCTTAAATTTTATTTTTATATTTGAATAAAAAATTCAATGAAATGTAGTTCTGATTGTTTAATAATTATAATTTCAATTTATAAAACAGAAATAAAATTTTAATGCGGATAGTAAATAAAAATCTATTTGAATTAAACTATCTTATCGTATTAAAAAATTATGCAAAACAATATAACCATCTGAGATCGTTTTAATAATCATAAGTGGAAGTGTGTATTGATTAGAGATTTCTATTTAGTTATCCCAAAAATTTTTCAATGAGTCATATCCTAAGTCACTTAGTTCATTTTATTTATAAACAAATAAACAGAAACAATCGGAATGTGAGAAAATAATTGTGATAAAAAAAATCCCAACCAATATCAAATTTAAATAATTAAAAATTAAAATAATATTTCATAAGAAAAATTCTTACACTTAAAAAAAAAATATTATATTGAATAAATTTACATCCTTAATGAAATATCAAAAAATATAAATAAATGAAGTTGACGAAATATAATGTATATATTTATATATAATAATATTCAAACTATTTAATTACATTGTATAATTAATATGTGCATTCATCATTTTTAAATTTGTAACTTTATTTTTCTTAACTGTACAAAATAAGTATTTGTAAACTGTCCCAAAACTCACAAAATATACTTCAGAATAGATTAAAAAATTATTAGTAAAAAAGTGATATAGAAGCCAATTTCTACTCACGATCATTCTTAATCTATCGTATGGTGAAAAGACAATATCATTTCTAATTATGCATAGAAAATAAAGAATAGTTATTTTAAACTAATGAAATTTTATGCATCAATTAACGACAATGTTCTGTTTTATATATACTTTCACCGAAAACAATTGACAATTTTTTAAAGTACTATTATAGAAAAAGGTTGTAATGTTGCAATCTAAATAATTTTTTATTACTTAAAAATTTTAAATAAAAATAAAAAATTTACATTTTATAATTTAATAACTAAAAAATCTAAATGTTAATATTTACTGATCAATTTGTACACACATCAAGAATCACATTGATTGACACATAGAACAATTTATCTTCAAAAAGTTTTATGAATTTATTATTTAAAAATGTTTTAATTAAAAAGCATTATGCAAATAACATAATTTTATAATTAGATAATTATGAAATTGATATTTTAGTCGCTTTTATAATTTTAATTTCATCAATACGTGCTATATTATTTACTTTTGAAATAGTAACTTTAATCAATTCATTAGTAAATAATCAGTTCATTAGTAAATATATATATATGTATATATTAATAATAAATAATTATTAATCGGAAAGGGTAAAAACTTTAAAATTTTGGTTTTAAATCATTCATTTAACATAAGTTTCATTTTTTAAATAATTTCTTTTGAAGTTTTATAAATAGGAAATATTATCTTTAATATCTGTATGTATAACAGTAGTAGTTCAATTGTATTATGTAAACATATTTGTTTATTTCTACTGTAGTTTTTGTCTAATAATAATTAACAAATATTATTAATATTGAAAAGTTTCATTCCAATTTGTCTAATGATACATCATTGCTGAACATTTCTGTTGGTACAGTTGGTGGAGCCTTTTCAGGAACTAGTTCTAAATAATTTTGTCGAGACTCTAAATGTCTTTCAACTTCTTCAGGTGTCATATGACCATCTGATACCAAAGTACAAGCTAAAGAATTATTTGCATCCAACTAGAAAAAAAAAAATTGAATATAAGAACAAAAAGCAAAATGAATTAATACTATTGATGGAT
This sequence comes from Ceratosolen fusciceps, assembly GCA_018883505.1. Taxonomy (NCBI): domain Eukaryota; kingdom Metazoa; phylum Arthropoda; class Insecta; order Hymenoptera; family Agaonidae; genus Ceratosolen; species Ceratosolen fusciceps. The sequence continues at coordinate 120,858 of RCIC01000066.1, read as the reverse complement.
AAGACTGTACAAATATTTTGAAACTTTGTATTTAATAATTTATCAGTGATGGTATATTTTATAAATAATAATTAAAATTAATTTTGAACATTGAACAAATAAATTTTCATTTTTAAATTTTTGATTAATTTGAAATGTAAAAAATAATTAAATATGAACAGATTTTTTATAATTATGAATAAAAATAACTATTACAATAATGTTTATTTTACAGTATATTTTTATAAATAAATCAATTAATAAAATCTATAATGCAGAAATTTATTGAAACAATAATTTTTTAAGTTTTCTAAATCTCAATTTAATTAAATCTGAATTTTTTGATTATACGCGAAAATTCTCCTGCCTCTCTTTCTATCTTATAGCGAATTGAATACAGAAAACTTATAGAGATCTTTATGAATTGATATATATTGTATAAAATAAAATAAAATCGTATTTAAAATTATATACGTACATTCTTTTTTCTTAGAATGTCTTAGAAAGATGTTACTGCTTATTGATATATAGGCCCATACCACGATTAATATACAGTATTCGGCAATCGTTAAGTAAATGGAATCAAGAATATATTGTACCTATTATTATACAGACTATAATATACATATTTCTATTTTGAAACATTGTGTAGTTTGTCTTTCGTTACTCTACTTTATATAATTAAAAGATTGCTAAATCTACAAGTACATGTCATTATGAAGGTTTACGAATTGAAATTTAAACTTTAGTTTATTAAAGTAGCGTATGAACATTGTATCGCAATCTCGAAAAATATTTGAAAACTATCTCTTGTATCTTTTAAGAATTAGCTATACCCACATGTCTATTGTAACATTGTTTTGTCTGTATCGAGGATCCTGAAACGTTATAAGATCTAAATCGAGTCGATAGAACTCCTTTCTACATTATTACTTAGGCTGCTTTTTAAAACTGAAGAACTTAACGTTTGTCATCATTATTGCAATATAAATGGTAGTGCTTTAAACAACCTTGGGGTTCATATTGCTCGTAGAATTATAATAAAAATGGATTTAACATAAAAATTAAAAAAATTATATATAGAGTAATGTTTGCAATTACCATATAGCCATAAATTAAAAACTTTTCGACCTACTATCATTCATACCCGAAGTGAATTTATGTCCAATTATTGATTTTTGCTATTATCTTCTATGATTATATCTCAGTTTAACAGTGCAGGTAAAATTAATTAATTCAACTAGTGCTTGTAAATCATGTTAAATTTACGTATCGATCTAAAATTTTTTCCAAAATAATGCCGTAAATGGTGACGATAATCCAGAATTACATAATGCTATGATAGTGTCATTTGATGTTATTTAATGGGCAGCACGTTTTATATAAAAATCTTCGAAGATCTATGTATACCCAAATTACTTTACAAAAAGTTTTAATACTCTAAGAAATATACATTTGCACAATTTTAATAAAGAATTTAATGAAAGCTAAAATTTAAAAGAAAATCAAAACATTTGTTTAAATTACTAAAAGAATTAAAAATTATATTATACCAGTAGTATCAGTAATTATTTTTGTATATTAATTTAAAAAAATATTCAAAAATACTTAGTTGTTGACCTATAATTATTTTAAATAATTTTTAAATCATACTGACTTAAAAAAATTTTGTGTATAAAGTTTAAATACAATATATAGCTATATAACTCTATAATTTTTCAGAGCGTTAATTTAGAAGGTTGTGGCAGTAGCAAGGACCTGCAGACTAACATCCAGAAGAGGAAAGTCCAGAACTGTAAAAGCTTAGAAATTTGCACATTTATAAAATTTAACTATAAGCCTCTGATTTAAAGTAATTTATAATATTCTAGAGAAATATGCGAAAAATTAGAATTGTAAAACCGGTTTTTTCCTTTCAGTGATTTTCACGTTTAGCAGTTGAAAAATGAAGTTCATTAATTCATTGTTAGGTAAATCGTACGCTTATTATTTATAGTATATATCTACAACTTTATCCATTCTTTTCAATGTAATGTACAGAATAAAGAAGACTATCAAAAGCCAGGACTAGTAGGTCGAACCATTAGCCTTTTTAAAATTTATTTAAATAATTACCTGTTATTAATAGATACGTACAGATAAGGTATTGCTTGTTTTAATACATCTTGAAACAGTCCTTTTTTTTTTATTAGAATTATAAGACTTAGATGTTGCTGATACATATACATATGCTTGTCCAACAATATTAAAATCTGGTTTTTTCCTAAAAATAAATCATATATAAGCTGCAGAATTTATATTTGATAAATGTTTGTACTAAAATAATATATTATTCTAATTACACAATTAAAAATATATAAAATATCATAAACATTTAAATATATGTTAAAAAAACCAGCTTCTTTCACACTTAGTAGAAATGAAAATTATGTGTAGATTTTAATCTGACCAAAATTAATATGTATCAAGATCGTTAGTAAGAAAGGTGAATAGTGCATAACATTTGACATAATTACTGCAATAATCACAGATTTTATATTGAACGGTTGTGTATATGTCGAGGCTGAATAATTTTATGAGTTGTGAGGGACAAGAATTTCTCCCAGTATACACACAAAAGTTCTTTCCAAAATCATCAGAATGAACATGATGAAAGTTTATACTCAATAAATAAAACACAGTTTTTATATTTTGTGTTCAGTCTTTTCTACATGATGAGATGTAATGAATTATATGATATATTTCTATTTATGAATTTGTCTATGCTTGTTACGACTTTTACTTCCTCTAAATGATCAAGTTTGGTCATCTTCCCAGCAACAACGTACGAAGTACGTTACCGCGCACCAGTCGGTAGTAGCGACGGGCGGTGTGTATAAAAGGCAGGGACGTAATCAACGCGAACTTATGACTTGCGCTTACTGGGAATTCCTCGTTCATGGGGAATAATTGCAAGCCCCAATCCCTAGCATGAAGGAAGTTCAGCGTGTTACCCGGGCCTTTCGGTCAGGGAAGACACGCTGATTCCTTCAGTGTAGCGCGCGTGCGGTCCAGAACATCTAAGGGCATCACAGACCTGTTATTGCTCAATCTCGTGCGACTAGACGCCGCCTGTCTCTCTAAGAAGATTGTTTAGTACGTCGGTAGTAAAAACCACCCGATCGAAGTCGGGGGCTTTCGTCATACCAGAAGGTACGCCTATTTAGCAGGCTAGAGTCTCGTTCGTTATCGGAATTAACCAGACAAATCGCTCCACTAACTAAGAACGGCCATACACCACCATATTATATTTATATAATATTTTATAAATAATATTTCAATAACATAGTATTTCATATTATTTTTTCTTTTTGCTGTATAAAGTTCTTAATAAATAAGTTTTTTAGACTTTTATTATGCTGCTTTGTACAATGAAAAATGATAATTTTCAATTACTTTATAAATATTTTACATATTTGATTTGTGACATGTCTATATATATGAATAAGAGTTTGTCATTCAAATTTAAAAAAATACTAAAACATGTAGAATAATTGAAAGAATTATATACATTTAATACTCACTTTCTATTTAAAATAATTCTTCCAAGTATAAGGTAAATATTATATTAAACATTACCTTTTTATATTATCTATTCTTGAAATATCATCTTCTGATGTATCCGTATCATCACTTTCACTAAAAGATGTATTAACTTTTTCATAATGCAATAAACGATCAAGTAAGAAACTTTTGTCTCTATTAGCTTTTAATAATTGTCGTTGAGTTGAGCGTAACGCTTCTTGAAAACATTCGTTTTCCTAAATAAAAAATGTTACTGTTAAATGCTATTTTATTTTATAAATATTTATGACATTAATGAAAGTAATATACTTAATATTTGAGTTTTATATAAAAAATTATAATTGTATACTTATCATTTTATAAATTACATTAAATTTATACTTATGTAAAATTTAAGTTCACTAGAAAAAAAATCAAATATGAAAAATAAATATATATTTTTTTCTAACTAAATAAGTATATGTGAAAAAGTATTGTACAAAATAAAAAAATGCGTGTATTTATAAATAATTTATAATAAACTTTTTTTTGTATTTCTATTAAATTAAGAATAGTGATATAAGGTTTCATTATTAATAGAAATTTTAAGGTGATATAATTAAAATTGCCTTTATAGATTAATTTATTGTTAGATTACTTATTTGTCACATTTTATAAATAATACACCAATACAACAATGTATAAAACAAGTTTTTTTTACTCAATAAATTCATATATCGATTTTGCCAATTTATTTTAATAGTTTTAAAAATTACAACCGAAACTTGACGTACGCGGAGCATGCATGAACACGATTATGAGACAGGGATTCGTGTTCTTCTCCACAAACCAATCAATTTTAAAGGAAACTCGTGAAAAACAAGAAATGAGGGAGGCGGTTATCAGATCACTTGCGATCGGATGGGTATGGGTGAATACGCCAAGACCCCTAAAAAGTTACTTTAAGAGCGTCTTTAATCTTTCACACCGAAAACGTTTTAAAAAGTACCTCGCAATCACATTCATCCTATTGCCACACGCCGCAATTATATAACGAAACCCAACCACATGATTTTTTCCTTTACTTCCACCCATCTCAAGCTATACATGCTATTATATACTCATTTAGATACCATTGCCATTTTTAAGAATCATTTGATTCGGGTATGAATCAAATAATGAAAATTAATACCCTGTCTGTTTTTAATTTTATTGTATAAGCAAAAAAAATATTTTAATTTAGTTTCACAATTTTTTTAATGTTTTATAAATATTTTTATTAATTAATATGGATTGAAAAATTCTACAATATTTTATGCAACTTAGTTTGATAAAATGTGATTTAAATTAAAATACTAATAACGAGATTGGAACAAATTAGATTCAATAAAATCATCAATATTTTGTATATGTATCGAATTAAAAGATGTTTCATTTTTCATTCAATCTTTAACTAGAGAATTTTTTATAGATTTATTTTCGATTTTTTGAATTGTAATTTATAATGTATATTATTAAAAAAAATTTAAAACATGCGTACCGGTAAGATAAAAACATTAGTCCTTCGATTTCAAATAATTTATGTGCTTCACATAAATGTAGTCTCATCATTTCACTACAAAGCAAAATCTTAAAAATGCAAAGAATTTATAATAAAAATAAACAAGGTAGATAAAGAAGTTTTTAAAATGTTTTTTTATAATTACTAGCAGTTTAATGTTTTATAAAGTATGCTTATTCAAATATTTCAAAAACTTACATATATTAAATATTTAAACTTTTGCTTTAAATTTCGATACCGAGATTTATAATCTGACATTGCTTTATGATTCCTATTTTCATTGTCAGCAATTAAACTAGTATTTAAAATAGATCTACAGTACCATCCGTCCAACATGAATAGTTTCTGAAAAATATACTTTTATTATATAATACAGTTAAAAATTAATGCATAGTATTGACTAAAATCACTACTTATAATATTAATTTTTAAATTATATATAAATACTCTAAAAAATAATAAGTAAATGCATTGCATTTATTTATTATATTAATAAAATTTTACAAAATATAAAAATTTACTATTGTTTTTAATTATTAAATAATGATATGTAAAAAATTTTAAATTTTCATATAAAAATAAAATTATATAATAGATATTTTTTGTTTATAAGGTAATGTATTTTTATATGTAAAATTTCGATATAACTAACATTTTAATGAATTAACATTACAAATATTGGTATAAAATCAACTAACACGAAAGAATATTTAAATTAACAATATAATATATTGCATATAGTTTAAATTAAATATAAATTAAATTTGAATAAATTAATCAAATTTAATTATTTAATATTTTACAAAATGTCTAAATTTAATAAAATTTTACTTTTAAATATTCAATCATTCCAATAATTAATTATTATTTATACTATTTGAAAAAGCTAAGCTATTTAGAAATAATATATATTACAATAAAAGTATTAAAACAAAGAATATTAAAAATATATTCGGTTGCACTTAATTTTAAGGATTAATAACTGTTACCAAATTTAATGAAACTATCTGTTGAAGAAAGATGTTATTACTTTATGAACCAACTTCTATTAAATTTTGTAAAATCAAACTTTTTAAATACTTTAAATAAAATAGTACATTAATTACTAAAATATTTAATAAACTTAAACAATTTTTAATAATAGTGTACAATAAATGAAAGTTTTATATAAAATATAGATGATGGACGTTTTAATATGCACTTGAAATAAATCTTTTTTTTATAAATTTGATCAAAATTACAAATGAGTAATCTACAAATACTAATAATTAGATACTGTACTATATTTATAAACTTATTGCAATGTATACTGTCATTAAAGAATACAAATACAATTTACTAATTTAAACACTTGAGACTTACAATAAATTAGCTACTTTGTCTACTCTACTATTAAGTTTATTAATAGACAATATACAAACATTAGCTATTATATATTCTTTTACTTTCTAATTTATATACGTAATAGTTTAATGCATACAAATTGTATTGAAATCAAAAACACTATTTAATTTTTAGTTATTCACGTTGGCACTATGTAAATTTTTTGATGGATAAAAATTATTCAAAATTTTTGAAATTTAATATTAGAATAATAACACTTTTTTAAAAAAATTAATAATTTCTTACATGATTTCATGTAATCATAATTGCATGCTGTAGTATTCAGTAACGTTTCATTATAAATTTATTTTAATTTCATTTATTTCTTTTAATTCCACTTACTTTTTTAATCGCAAATGATTAAATATTTTACTTTTATTCTAAATTCATTACATTTATATTTAATATAGCTCCCAAATTCTTATCATTATTGTAATCTTTTCGGGCTTTCAAGTTTTTTTCATATACATACTGAGATTTAAATACTTCCATTGATCGAATTTGTTTTATGTTTATATATTAACAATGGTTTATTTATTCTATCTCGATCTCACTAAATTCTCAATTTTTGGTTTTAAATTGTTATTTCAATATTTATTTTTTGTCCTTTTTTCGGTTATTTATAAATCATTTATAATTTAGATAATTACATAATAAATAACATTTATTTGTTACGCTGTAAAAATATTAATGTATTTGAATATTTGTTTTTATCATATTCTTTATATCTTACAAATTTAAATTTATTCAAATCTTCATTATTCTATTATCTCTCAAATTTGATTTTACAATTTAAGCAAACTTTATTTATCATAAATTTTTAAAATCACCTTCTAAACTTCTATTTCTTAGTAAAAAACAATTATCTTACTCATTATTCTTATTATTTCTCTATATAGATTTTTCCATTCGTAATTAATATAAATCATATATTAAGTAAAAAACATCATCACTTTTACATAACAGACATAATTGCCCTGTTTTCCATAAAATAGTCATACAGTGTTGTATTACGTTTGATCTACTACGTATTATAATTATTGGATTCAAAATAAATTTGAACGAAATTGTGAGTTGAAAGACCTGTTATTTAATAGCATTCCAAGAATTATATTTCATTGAGTGTTTGATATAATTGAATAATAATTAAAATATACAATACTAAAAAATTCATCTGGTAAAAAATTGAATATACTCAATTCTCGAAGTTATATTAATTACTTTAGATAAACCTTTTTGAATATGATGAATTCGCGGTATTTTAAAATACATAACTTAAGTCAGTTCTATAAATACCAATACAATTAAATAACGCGGTTCCTATAAGGTACACAAATAGTATAAACAGTATAACTAATAATACGTCTAATACATAGGAACGAGATAACTGAAATTTAATTCCAAATAGGTTCTTTACTAGATAAATATACATTTAAACAAATACGGAATTAAAGCTTGAAATTATGAATTAAATTTCTATATTTATTTGGGACAGAGATTCCTTAACACCTCGTGCTCAGGGGAGTTTAGATTTGATTCCAACAGTCCGAAAATTAGACACTTAACTAAGCAATTCGAGATAGTATTGGATCATGTTTAACTAACTCATATTAATCATAATATTTTCCTCCCTTCTCCTGAATTGACCTTAAGATAATAATAATAATAATAATAATAATAATTTTTTTTTTTTTTTTTGTAAAGGAGGGAGGAAATCTTTTAAAGACCATCAGGGACCCGGGTCCCCGGTGTGTGGGACTCCCCGGCATTGAAGATTCCGGTATACCCACTAATACCTCACCCCCTCAGCGCACTCTCGCCGCCTGTGTCCTGTAGTGAAAACCACAGGGCGGGAACGACACGAGTACGCCGAGGGGACCTCTTTTCCTGGTTCTTATATCCTCCCCGGCAGGGCCATTAAGCATTACTTCCTATAGGGAACCAGTTTCTATGCCTTCGAGGCACTCTCTAAGCTTTCCCCTCTTACCCTAGGGAAGAGCCGGCTTCTTACGTCTCAGGATATCCTCGACGAAAGAAGCGACCCTTCTCCAGTTCTCCTGCCGGGCGAGCATCAGAGGGACGATGCCTTCAGGAGTGATCCTTGCGACATCGCCCCCAGTATTCGCACACGAAAAATGTATGCAAGACGTCGTCCACGGCGGATCCGCAATGCGCGCATCGGGAATCCGCCGCCTTACCCATGCGGTGGAGATACGCACGGAAGTACCCATGGCCGGTCAACAACTGGGTGAGGTAATAGTTCACCTCGCCATGCTGTCGGCCGGTCCACGGGGCCACCTGACTGATTAGTCTGGCGGTCCACCTTCCGCACGTATCCCGCTCCCATCTGCCCTGCCAGTTAGCCAAGGAAATTTCCCTAGCTCGCACCTTGGCGTCACCCTCAGGTACTCACGGCTGCTTTGGTCTGAACTAACTCCTCTCCGATAACAAGCGGCTGCACTCTGGGTACGCGCTTTTTCGTAAGGAGCACAATCTCGGTTTTGGCCTCCGCCAGTTCGAACCCATGATCGTCCATCCAGTGGCGAATTCTCCGCATGGTCTTGGCGAGTCACGTCTGTGCCAGGACCATATTACGCGCTGTAATAATGGCTGTCACGTCATCCGCGTACCCCATCAGAAAGCAGCCTTCAGGCATTTCCAATCTCAGGATCCCGTCATAGAAAATATTCCATAGATCGGGTCCTAAGATTGAGCCTTGGGCCGCACCACACGTCAGTGCCCTCCGTTTTGAGCCCTCCGCCGTCTCGTATACAATGAATCGGTCCTGAAGCTAACCCCCATAATCCGCAAGATATACTGGGGTACCCCAAAGTCCCGATACATTGCCCCAAGCATGTCTGTCCATCTCACCGAGTTGAAGGCGTTTCGGACATCCAGTGTCACCAGGAGACATATCCGTCGGGAAAAATGATTTCCCATTTCCATGCTCCAGGCCGCTTCCACTACTCTCTGGATAACGTTGATGGTTGACCTACCTCTCCGGAAGCCGTATTGACTCTCGGAAAGGCCGCCAGATGTTAAAAGCGCTGCCTGAAGACGGGGTCTCACCAGCTTCTCCAAGAGCTTCCCAGCGGTGTTCAGCATGCACAGGGGTCTATATGACGACGGAGTATCCCACAATCCCTTGCCCTTGCTCACCAGCACAAATCTCGCCTCCTTCCAACGGAAGTAAAACACTCCCGCCCGAAGGTAGGAGTTGTACATGGTAAGCAAGAGCTGTGGGTGACTCCTGGCCACCGCTTTCATCACCTCTGCCGGAAGGCCATAGAGCTTACCTAGCCATAGAGTACGGCTCCTCATAGAGCTTACCGCGCTCTCTAGCTCCGCCATTTATAATGGCGGAGCCTCAGGACCACATGGCACCGGGGGCTCATGGGGAAAAGGGCATGGACGATCCCGTCCATCACCACCTCGCTCATGGGTGCGCCCTTGCCGAACGCGCCAATTTACGGCTGATGACTTTATAGCCCAGTCCCCACAGATCTCTGTTGAGATCTTCCCACAGCTTCTTCCAGCATTGGCTCTTACTCGCCTTGATAGCTCTCTTGGGGGTTCTTCTCACCACGAAATGCTCGACAATCATTGGAGAGTTTTCGCGGTCGAAGCATCGGGCCCTTTGGGCTACTCGTCGTAGCGAAGGCGCTTCCGCCTCGTTTTCGCGATCTCGCTGGTCCACCAATAAACCAAACGGTGTGTTTTTCTCACCGACATCTTCGGTATCGCCTCCTTACAAGCTTGGCGAATCAGGCGCATTATGGCGCCTGACACCGCTTCCGCTCGCTTGGAAGACATTCCGCTCTCTGAAGCCCCTCCAGGGTTCGCTGTCCGCGTTCTAGGATACGAGAAAACAAGGTATCGTCCATCCTCGCAACGAGCCATCTGAAAGGACAGCGTACAATCGCCGTTCCGACCGGCCGGTAATCACGAACGCGGAATGTGATGTACTGGTGATCGCTGGCTATATAGTCCTCGATCACACGCCAGTCCCGCACCTTTTCGGCCAGACGTTCCGTCGCAAAGGAGACATCGGCGATGGTCTGCCTGTGACCGGGCCTTCGGAAGGTCGCCGTTGAACCGGTGTTTAAGATCACCAGCCAAGTCCTGGATACCATGTCCAGGACTCGCCTTCCTCTGGAGTCGGTCACAGGTCCCCCTAATCCACAGCCTTGCTGTTAAAGTCCCCTAACACTATCAGTTTACCCTCCATGTCCCGATAGCATCTTCAAGGGCGTCCAATTTAACTTGGAACCCGTCGTTGACTTCGTTTGGAGTAAGGTAACAGCTGACGCAGTATACGCCCCTGCTCCTCACCCAAACGAAGCCGCTACCAGCTCCATGGCACTCTGCTTGGAAGCAGTGCGGGCTGAGGATCCAGATCGCAGCGGTACCGGTGATGTCGCGATGGAGCTCCTTCACGAGGAGCTCATCCACCTACATCTCTATATAGCCGGCGGAGACCCGTTTATAGGGCCCGCGGCTTTGATATCCGCTCCGTGCGCGTATCCATTCATCGAGAAGGCCCTCTTTCGAGGGTTCTCGAATCATTCATACAGCGGCCTCACTCGCAAACATCTCACCCAGTCACACTATCACTCATTCTAGGGTTACACTCCCTTAAGCCCATCACCCGATCGGCTGTAAGCAGTCGATCTTCGACAAGGTGCAGACAACGGATGGAAATAATAATAATAATAATAATAATAATAATAATAATATTAATGAAAGTTGTTACTGATAGAAGAAAAGAGAAATTTGATTGCGCTGTAGTGTTAATTATAAGATATTTTATTTAATTAATTATAATGCCCGTGAGGCAAGAACCGCTAAAGTGCGGCTAAGGACAGACGGGGAGGTATGACGTATGATCGTGACCTTCTCTATCCGACAAGACAGGCGTTTAAAAGCGGGTCTTGTTAAAGGGAGAAGCACGGACGAGCTACGGTAATACCTGGTACTCTGTCCAAAGGCTAGAGGCCGAAGAAATAAAAGGAGAGCGCCGAGGAGGGGAAGAAAAAAAAGCTAGAGTCCGAAGATAGAAGCGACGAGAGATTGAGAGAACACGAGCGCTGATCGCCGAGGAGAGTAAGTAAGAAGGTGGGCCGAAGCAGGCGATGGGAGAAAAGGGGCGAGAGGCGAAGCCGTTATGATGTCGCAAGAATTCGCGAAAAAGAAAAGAATGTGCTAATATGAATCGAGCGAAAGACAAATGAAATCGTACCGCGTACCGAAGCATCGTGGTGGGGGGTTCAGTTCGATTTTGGAAGTCTAAGCAGACGTTATGTCTTACGAGCTAACCGAATTTCAGCGATAAAGAAAGGGACAAGCTAAAGGCGCGAAAGAGGCACGACCCCATCTGGAGCAGACAAAGCGCCCTGAACAGGCGAACAGCTGATCACTAGAGATGACACCGACGTCATCGACTACGTGACCGAAAGCTAACGGCAAGAGAAAATTAGAATTATAAAATAAGAATTATAAAATAGTTTGGATATTAATAAAGGTGTCACGAAAAAATAAGATCGCATCATTTATACCTTATCCTGCTTCCACATACTCATACACAATCACACCAACTATAAATAATAAAATTAATTTACAGTAAATATTCAAATTTTATAATATTTTTACTTTTATAATTAATATTTAAATTGATACGTATTATTTTTTTCTATATTTTCGTGTTATATTTAAATAAATATAATAAATTATTTTAAATTTCATGTATTAAAATAACTAAATTCTTATTAGAAATTATTATCAATTGCATATGTTTATATCTATTTTTATACATATTATTATTTCTTTAAAATATTGATGACATCAAGCATTTTGACTATCTTGACAAAAATTATAACAACCAATAATTGAAGTTACTTAATGCGCATGTTTGATAAAAATATGTTACAAGTCTTTTACAATTTGATAATGCTTATGATACCATAGTATGTTCATGATCAGGTAGATTTTGTTATATGATTCGATATAAATGAAAAAATTTGTAGATTAATGAAGATATCTCATTAAGATTAGTATTCATATTTAATCAATCTTTTACTAATACTGCAATTTTATAATTTTAAAATATTTTTGTTTTTTATTAAATAATTAAACGTTTTATGACTAATTATGGGAGACTCATTGGATAGTGTAGTTGAAACAAATACAGAATCACAAAATTTGATAATAGTTGATTTTCATTCATTTTCTAACTATTTGCGTAAAGCTATTGGTGCATTATATCCAGATGATTTTAAAAATCCGATAATAAGTCATGCTTTTAATTGTGCTGTTGAAGATAAAAGTAATCAAGAATGCATACGAAAATTTATCAATGATTCTCAAGTTTGGGTTCTTTACATTCAAAGAATTTCTAGTAAAGGTTAATGTATATAATTAATAATTTATTACTTTTATATCTAACTAAATTAAGTATAAAAGGTATAAATCGCTAAATCATTTCTTACATAATAACTTTATTAATGTATGTAATAAATTTTATGATAAAAATTTTTTTTTAATCCAAAATATAGATGTTTCAAACAACTATCTTGTATTACATACAAACATATAAAAGCTGAAAAATATAATTATTTAGTTTTTTAAAATTTATAAAATAAAAAGTATAATTTCTAATAAAATAATAATATAATTATTTTGAAAATTAGGTATAGGTATATTATCGAATTACGAGTATCATTACTAAATATTCAAAAAATAATTTTAAAAAATTAGCTTGACTTTGTATTTAATAAATTTAATAGTAAATTTATTCAGTGCATACATCTGTATATAAAATAAGTTATACAACAGTTTTTTTATTATAGATGAAGACAATGGTGAAGGAGATGATGAGAAAGAAAACACTGTTTTAATATCAAATGAAATTCAGTTTACAAATCCTAAAATGACTTCAGTAGTATTCACTAAAAGAGGTACGATAATTGAAGCTGACAAACCTATCCATTCTCAATTACGACTTGTCCTTTTTCCTGATGGGTCACCTTATGAAACATTACATGCTATTAGTAAAACAATGGGTCCATATTTCAAAAGTTACGTTAAAGAAAAAGGAAAAATTGATCGAGATGGAGACAAAATAGCACCATCAGTTGAAAAAAAAATTGCTGAGTTAGAAATGGGTTTATTACATTTACAGCAAAACATTGATATACCAGAAATATCATTACCAATACATTCATATGTTCAACAAATCATTAATCAATGTGGAGAGGAAGGTAGAAAACCTAAAGTAGCTGATTTTGGAATTATGGTTGAAGATTCGACTTTTTTAAATCAACTTCAAACTGGTGTTAATAGATGGATAAAAGAAATTCAAAAAGTAAGTAAATTTTGATTTAATAAAAATTACTACTGTAAGTCTAATGTAACATTCTACTGATCTATATATAAATATTGTTTATACCATAAATATTAATATTATTTCCTCATTAAAACAATTTTTATTTAATAATTATCCTGTTATAATTTATTATGATTTAGTATTCATTATATTAACAAGGAATCAGTACATAAAGGTAAAGGTTTTATTAACTGATTCATATTGAAGAGAGGAAAGCTGTTTTTTTTAAAAAAAAACAAGGTATATATGTAAAAAAAAGGTATATATGTAACAAAATATAATATTCAATCATTAAATGCAATGAAATGTATACTTCAATTACATTTAAATATAAATATAGTAATAACAAAGATAACAGGAATTATCGCAAATTATGTATAGCCTATCATTGAATTACAAAATTTTGTAATAAAGTTAAAATATCCAATTTATTGATATAGTAATGAAATATGTTTTTATCTTATGCTAAAAAGAAATTTTATATTATATACATGAAAATATTGATATTAGTGCTTTAATATTAAAATACAAGTTTTCAGTACAAGAATTTATTTTACTTGGTATTATTTAATTAGTTAAGTAACAATAAGCACATTGTGTAATTTTTAGAAAAAAAATTTAATATAAAGAAATGTTTTGTACAATATAGTTAAAGTAACTACTAAATTGTAACTGTTTTAAGTTTAAAAAGATGTGGCTCAATGATACGAAAAATAAAAGTTGGAATACATATTGGTAAAGATTTTGGTACTGTATTACTGTATTATATTAAAATAATTATGATTCGAGAGCTGTGTATTGAAGATTGTGAAGAGGTACAATAATTCAAATATAAAAATACTTTGGCTATAAAACTTTGGAAAGATTCACTACCTTTAAAAAATAATTTGATACAAGCAATTCTATTGATAAATATACATTATTAAATATAGAAAAAATTTCTAAATATTGTATTACGAAAATTTTGTCGTGGAAGTACTAATTTTAAATATATAAAATAAAATGCTTAAACATAGACATATTTACATAACGTAAATTTTATTTTTAGAAATAAATAATTGTATTTTGGTCAAATACAAATTTACTGAAAAAAAAAAATATGTAATATATTTTACCGATAGTTCTTTTCCTATTAACTGTAAAAAATTTTATTTGATAATGTGAAAAGTTAGTAAGTTTTTATAGAAAGTAAAATAAAAAACATACATTGATATATAGCTTTGTATATGTCTTTTTAAAAACTTGGATTTATAGAGATTCATTTAAATTGAAACCTGAAAGCCCTTAAAAAATTTCAAAAAATCTTTTTATCCACGTTTTCAAGAATTTAAATTAGACACGTTAAACGAAAATCGTTATATACGCTACTGTGATAAAGTAATTGTACAATTAGTGGTGACAGATTTATGAGATATTAATAGAATAAATCAAGAATTCATTTATAATTAAAATATTAGGAATTCTTATATTTATTTACATGTACCTTGTACGCAAGAATGTAATGTCAAGTTGACTATAGATACTTTGAATATGAACACGTATGGCATAAGTAATAAAATGAGGATAATGTCATGCATAAGAAAAGTTTGGGTTTTTAAAGAAATACAAACAGAATTTTTTGCGCTTAATATATAAATACTTTATAATTTATATAACTTCTTATTACATGTTATTCAGCATGTAATAAATAAGAGCCTTTATTATTATACTCCCACAGATATTGAAGTTATTTTATCTTATATAACGTTAGTTTATTAATTATATTTTTTTTTATTCTACTATTTATATATTTATATGACAATAAATATCTATTTGAAATTACAGGTCACAAAATTAAATAGAGATCCTGAATCTGGAACTGCATTACAAGAAATTTCATTTTGGTTAAATTTAGAAAGAGCATTACACCGTATACAAGAAAAGCGTGAAAGTATTGAGATATCATTAACTCTTGATATATTAAAACATGGAAAACGGTTCCATGCTACTGTTAGTTTTGATACTGATACTGGATTAAAACAAGCTTTAGCAACAGTTAATGATTATAATCCATTAATGAAAGATTTTCCAATAAACGATTTACTATCAGCGATCGAATTAGAACGTATACGTTCTGCTATTCAACAAATTTTTATACACTTACGAAAAATTAGAAATACTAAATATCCAATTCAAAGAGTGTTAAGACTTGTTGAAGCTATTTCAAGAGATTTAGGCCAACAATTATTAAAAGTATTAGGAACACGTAGATTAATGCACATTCCATTTGATGATTTTGAAAAGGTTATGATTCAGTGTTTCGAACTTTTTAATACGTGGGATGATGAATATGATAAATTAACACAATTATTAAGAGAAGTTGTCAAAAGAAAACGAGATGAACACATGAAAATGGTTTGGCGTGTTTCCCCGGCTCACAAAAAATTACAAACTCGTATGGAACAAATGAGACGTTTTCGTCGACAGCATGAGCAACTTAGAACTGTTATAGTTCGTGTTTTACGGCCTGTTCGTCAAAATAATAGTTCTACCATAGATACTAATGACAATGATAAGACTGATTTTGCTTTTGATGCGGCAGATGCTAATGCAATAAGTGAAGTCAATCTGGCTTATGAAAATGTTAAAGAAGTTGATTGCTTAGATATTACTAAAGAAGGCTTAGAATCATGGGAAGCTGCTGTCAATAGATATGAAGAACGTATAGAAAGAGTTGAAGCACGAATAACAGCTCATCTTCGAGATCAATTAGGAACAGCAAAAAATGCTAATGAAATGTTTAGAATTTTTTCTCGTTTCAATGCATTATTCGTAAGACCTCATATTAGAGGCGCAATTCGGGAGTATCAAACTCAATTAATACAAAGAGTTAAAGATGATATCAAAACATTACATGATAAATTTAAGGTTCGTATAACAAATTTGAAATCATTAATGAAAATTACAATTTTGTAGTTTATACACAATCATTAGTTTCACTTTCTAACAATAGATTGCCATACATCTAATATAATTATTTTATTTAATAAGCATAATATGTTTCATATTAGTGATAAAATATATATGTAAATTGTATATTCATATGTTCATATGAGTAAAATACTCTGTATCAACTTTTCTTTATTATTCGCACTTCTAAGTATTAAAGAAGGCGAGACGAAAGATATGAGCACAGAATTTATTGTGTTAATTTGTTTTTTAAGTATGTAAAATTACGTAATATATTTTATAAATTTCGAGCTGATTAAAACTTTGCTATTAATGTCCGTGAAGTTGTAAAAATTGATTTTTCATTATTTGTCTAAATTACGTTTATCAAAGTGATACAAAACAATTTGATGGTATAACTACTTTTATGAAAACCGAATTTCATATTTTTATAAAGATCACAATAATGTAATCTATACTGAAGAATTTACAAGTATATGTATCCGATTAATGTTAACGATATATAAATCATGTTGGCTGTATCTATGATTTTGAATTTTTTATTAAAATTTATATAGGATTTTTCAATGAATATTAAAGAATATACTTGCTTTTAGATATTTTATATAAAACTAAAAATAATAATTTTTAATTTATTTTATTACAGGTTCAATACAGTCAAAGTAAATGTTGTAAAATGAGTATGATAAGAGACCTTCCTCCAATTGCTGGCTCAATTATTTGGGTAAAACAAATTGATTTTCAATTAACGATGTATTTGAAGCGCGTTGAAGATGTATTGGGTATGTTTATAAACTTTCAGATTAAAGACTGCATACATATTTCATTTTATACAATGCTATATATCTACTAATTTACTAATAGTGAATTGCATTTATACACTAATTCTTACCTCAGGTAATTTGCTTTTCCTTTATTATTTTAAATTCATTTTTTATTTAATTAAATATAATAATTCATTACAATATTAAAAATTATTAATGTGATATATTAATACAAAAAGAAAAACAATCAAAATTAATTATAAAGTACATAAATATGCAAAAAATATATAATCTTACAAATAACATTTTTACGCGCCGTGGAAGAGAGTGCCATAGGCTATTGTGAATTTTTGCCTATCGGCCTGGCCAATTATCCTGCCACCGATTGATCGAAAGCAGAGGATATTAGGGGATGGATTTCAAAAAAATAGACCCCTTAACCAATTGTGTGAATAAAATATATTTGACGAAACGCTAATGTTAAATACTATTATTTGCGCAAAGGGTTTAGGAGCCGGTTACGGAAGTAAGCACGGACGGGTGGTGAATCTGATAACCACGATGATTTTTTTTTTTATATAGTCATGAATTTCTTTAATCTTTTTTCCTTAATCCCTTCTTCCCTATCCAGGTGGGCTGCGGCCCTAGCTCTTCCTTCGTATGCGTTATAAAACAGACGCGTCTGTTCCTCCTCTTACTCCTTTTTTTCATGCACCTTCCCGACCGCCCTAGTCTTAGTTGTATCATTCCTCGACGTATCGTCTGTTGGCACATTGTCTTTGTAGCATCGTTCTTTTTGTGCGTTGGCCACAGTCGTATTTCTTTCGTTGTATTAATCGTTTAGTCATATCCCCACCGTTGTATCTCTTTCGTTGTATCTCCGTTGTCGTATCATCCTTGTACCCTCAATCGTACGTCGTATTCCCGACGTGTCATTTCGTAGTATCAGTCGATTGTCTTCGCGGCGTTGTTCCTCCTAGTCTCCGCATTATCCTTCTCCGCTCCCTTTTCCCTCAGCATCCGAGGTCTCCTCTACCCATCGGCAATAAATACATTTGATGTTAATTAAATTTTACTTTGATATTCTCTGATCAAAGTCAATGGTTTAAATAAATTAAGATATATATCTTGCAACAGATTATTTATAATGTAATATTACTGTAAAAATATAGAATAATATTATCTAATATTTATAAAGATAATAAATTAAAATATAATTGCAATATTTAAATTTAGAAAGTCTTCACAGAGAATACATCATTACTATTCGAAACATAAATATACTTTAATAATGATGGAAAATAAATTAAAATATCTATTGTTATAATTGAATTTATA
Organism: Ceratosolen fusciceps; assembly: GCA_018883505.1. NCBI lineage: Eukaryota > Metazoa > Arthropoda > Insecta > Hymenoptera > Agaonidae > Ceratosolen > Ceratosolen fusciceps. The sequence continues at coordinate 101,960 of RCIC01000066.1, read as the reverse complement.
ATATTATATAATAATTTGTTAATCAGAATTGAGGTCATTAATAGTATCTTATATTTAATTACTATCAATTTTATAATGTCAATAAAATATAAAAATTAATAGGAAATATAGTATATTCAAAATATTAGTATTACTTCGAATTTTAATTAAATTTTAATATGTATCATAAATAATTATAATATAAAAATATTTTACACTAGTAGCTGTACTTTATATTATATACAATAGTCAAATTTTTAGTTATAATATATTTCAATAATGTGATTTCAGGTAAAGGTTGGGAAAATCATATTGAAGGTCAAAAATTGAAAGCTGATGGTGACAGTTTTCGAACGAAACTTTCTACTCAAGAGATTTTTGATGATTGGGCACGAAAAGTACAACAACGTAATATTGGCGTTACTGGTCGAATTTTTACAATAGAAAGTGTTAGATCGCGCATGGGTCGTAATAACATTTTAAAATTAAAAGTAAATTTTTTACCTGAAATAATCACGCTGTCAAAAGAAGTTCGAAATTTAAAAAACCTTGGATTTCGTGTTCCTATTACTATTGTTAACAAAGCCCATCAAGCTAATTTACTATATCCTTTTGCAATAAGCTTAATTGAGAGTATTAGAACATATGAAAGAACATTAGAAAAGGTATTGAAATAATACTTCTTTACTGAATATTAGTATGTATTGTTGCTTTTTAATATGATATGATATAGTTTATTATATATTTAATTATTATGTATACTGTTTATGTATTGTTTCATGCATCATATTTTAATTCAAACTTTTTATAAATAATAACATAGTTTTATTATGTAGAAGTTTTATATCAACAGGTCGCGAATATAACACATGTATATATGAATATTGAATACCTGCCTTGTAGCACTTAGTAATATTCTTAGTAATTTCCTCCTTAATTTACAATTCTGTTTTCTGATTATACTTCATCGATTTCTCGATACTTCTACTATTGCTTGGATTTGCATATTCAGTAGGTGCTGAATCTGTTATTTATATTACGTATTATAAGTAATTTTTAACTTTTTTTATTCACTGAATTAGAATTGAATTATAATGTCAATTTTATTCTGATTACTTATTTTTACCCAATTTACTGAAAATTATATTCAAACCTTTCAATTATTTTTAAGATCTTGGACAAAATATCTTGTAACTACTTTTATAGATTACGTCGGAAAGTTTTAAAATCAGAGTAAGAGGTAACGGAAAGGAAATAATTATATAATACTGAAATATACTCTTCTTATTCGTCACATTACATCTAATTGCATTAAATTTTACATTTTCATTACATTAAATTCTAATCTATTCATTCCAGCATGCACATCGATTCTCTTATATATCTATTGTTCAGACCCACATATCCTCGTAACATGTGCGTTAATCATTCGTTAGTGTGGGTATATCATTGTAGTTTATGCGTTGTATGCGTGATGATATGTTTACAAATATGATAGCAATAACTATGATAATAATAGGGATTAATTACTGCTATACAGTACTGGTACTAAGTGTATCTGTGTGTGAGTAAAGTAGTTTTCGAATAGGTGGAAATTCCTATCACTGAGTAAATCGTCGGTGAGCATAAAGACAAGCCAAAATATATGTTTGCATGATTAGGGTCTGGAAGACTTCATGAGATGAAGGCCGATCTAAATTGGTGTTGCCGAATTCTTAGTTTAGTTATGGAGCCCGATACTGCCAACTTATATACGTCTTTATCGATGCTGTACCCTCACTATTGAAGGGATGTGAGGTCAGTTGTGGATGTAATGTGTTCTAGTATATTTTCTCGCTATCTACTATCGTATGCATCGATCACAAGAGGGTTGAGTGTGTGTGTATATGAGTGTCTTATAAGAAATAGAAAGTAGTGTGCCTAGTTGTCTAGGATTAAAAAGGGACCTTTGTGATGATATGGGTGGTTTGCCCTAACAGTTTATAAATATGCATAGGTAAAAGTTATGGTGTATTCATATGTATAGAAGAATAAGGTATTTAAAGATTAGAATAAATAAAGATTAGTAATAAATTATGTAATAGCTTTTATTATTGTCAGATCCATCAATAAAATTATATTGTTTTAAGACAAATTCAATATTAAGTATATACAGTTTGAGGTTTCTATAGTACTTAAACAATTTCGGCAGGATTTTATAATCAAAATTTTATATCAAATTAAATATTATATTCCAAAAAAATAAAATGAATACACATGGTATGTTTTAATATTATTGATTATTTTATCGTTTAAATAATTTTTTTTCAATATACGTTTTTCATACAGATTGAAGATAAATCAAATATTATACCACTAATAGCTGGATTACGAAGAGATGTATTACTTTTAATATCTGAAGTAAGTAAATTAAAATTATTTGGTAAATAATAAGTTTTATTACAAAATAAGTTTTAAATACGTGTATTTCAGGGTATTACTTTAATATGGGAAAGTTATAAACTAGATTCATATGTTCAAAGGCTTTCAGATGTTGTACTATCATTCCAAGAAAAAGTTGAAGAGCTTTTAGTAATAGAAGAACAATTAGATGTTGATGTAAGATCTCTTGAAACATGTCCTTATTCAGCTAATATATTTTCTGAGATATTAATAAAAATACAAAAATCTGTTGATGAATTGTCGTTAAAAAATTTTTCAAATTTGCATATATATGTATTAAGATTGGATGAAGAAGTTGAAAAAAATTTGGCTTCTCGACTTGAAGCAGGAATTAAAGCTTGGACTGATGCTCTTTTAGGTCGTAAAAAAGAAGTAGATTTTAGTATGGATACAGATGCTCCTATACAACCAACTCATAAATTAGGTGGCGATCCAAAAATTCAAAATCAATTACATGAAGTGCGAATTACTAATCAAACTATGTATTTATATCCAAGTATCGAAGATGCTAGATTTCAAATAATGCAACAATTATTTGCATGGCAGGCTATTGTCACATCACAGGTTAGTTTTAATATAAATATGAATTATACATTTCGTATGCATAAGATATATATTCTTATGGTATAAAAAAGTATAATATGTATTTAAAATATTTTTAATATCAATATTTGTTTGTATTGTCAAAAATAAACAATCTTACTTAAAATAGTTGTGCAATTATATATAGTGACGAGTAAATCATCTATTCCACTTTTATTATACGCAAATTAGAGAACTCGACATGCGAATCTTTAATTTAAAATCTAAAATTATTCTTGATTCCGAGACAGATTACCTCAATTTACTTCATTTGGCTGATTATTTGTGCATCTGCTGGAATAGACTGATATAACAATAATTCTATAATTGAACTTAAAAGCGAATCAATAGACTTTTGAAACTTACTTATTTTTAAAAAGCAGTATGAAATATATAAAACAATGACTATTAATCTATCATATTTAAATATAACAAAAAACAAAACGCTTCAATATCAAATTACGCATAAAGAATTAAATTCTATAGCAGTGTTTTATTATATCATTTTATAATACAGATCATAATTATTATTTTATAAAGTACAAGATATATTCTGCATTATATATAAGTTTTGAAATACGCATCACCTATGATGTATTAATTATTGTTTACTTTTAGAATTTCGGGCTTATAATTTAAATCATTAATCAAAGTTTTACTCTATTTTATGTAAATATAAAAGTTAAAATAAAAATAAATTTTAAGAATAAAACAAAATCTGTTATAAAATATTTTTTTCTTGTTTAAGAAAAACCTAATTCAAATGTATTTTAGATGTAAATTTTTAGTATTTTTAATAATTAAAATCTAACTTTTAAACTTCGAATAATATAAAACTAAGAGGTAATTATTCTTTTAAACTTAAAAAAACTAATGTGAACTTCAAATTGAGTAATAATAATTTTATCGTAAAAAATAGTTGTACATTATTGTTAGTTGATATAAAAATTTGTTTGTGATATAATTTTTTAGTAAAAAAAATAAATATAAATTTTTTTATTTTTTTAGAGTCGCCTTCAAAGTTCTAGATACCAAGTTGGATTAGATAAATTAGAATCCAGCACATATAGAAATTTACTAACCAAATTACCTTCAGGAAAATCCTCACTTGAAGCTGCTTATGATGCAATCGAATTTAAAATGCAAGAAATTGTACATTACGTCGATCAATGGTTAAGATATCAATCTTTGTGGGATCTACAACCAGAAAACCTTTATGGAAAATTAAATGAAGATATTACATTATGGATGAAATGTTTAAATGATATTAAAAAAACAAGAACAACTTTTGATACATCTGATACCAGAAGAGAATTCGGACCAGTAATTATTGACTTCGCTAAAGTTCAAAGTAAAGTTTCATTGAAATATGATTCTTGGCACAAGGAAACATTGGGTAAATTCGGAACTTTACTTGGAAATGAAATGGCAAGTTTTCATGTACAAGTTTCAAGGTCAAGAAATGATCTTGAACTACATTCTATTGAAGCATCAAGCACCTCTGATGCTGTTAGTTTTATAACATATGTTCAATTATTAAAAAGAAAAATGAAAGCATGGGAAAAACAGGTTGATATATATAAAGAAGGCCAAAGAATTCTTGAGCGTCAAAGATTTCAGTTTCCATCACATTGGTTACATGTTGATAATATAGAGGGTGAATGGGGAGCATTCAATGAAATTATTAAAAGAAAAGATACATACATTCAAACGCAAATAGCATCATTACAATTAAAAATTGTAACTGAAGATAAAGCTATTGAAAGTAGAACATCAGATTTTTTATGTGATTGGGAACAAGGAAAACCTGTTGAAGGCCATTTACGACCTGATGATGCCTTACAACACCTACAATTTTTTGAAAATAAATTTACACGTCTCAAAGAAGAACGAGACAATGTTACTAAAGCTAAAGAAGCACTGGAACTATTAGAACCTGGAATAATTTCAATTAATGAAGATCGAATGCAAGTTGTATTTGAAGAACTTCAAGATTTAAAAGGAGTTTGGTCAGAATTGTCAAAGGTTTGGTCACAAATTGATGAAACTCGGGAGAAACCATGGTTATCTGTGCAACCTAGAAAACTTCGTTTACAATTAGATACTATGTTAACACAATTAAAAGAATTACCTGCGAGATTAAGACAATATTCTTCATATGAATTCGTTAGAAAAATGCTTCAAAATTACACTAAAGTTAATATGTTAATTGTTGAACTTAAATCAGATGCTTTGAAGGAGAGACATTGGAAGTTACTCATGAAACAATTAAGAGTTAATTGGGTACTCAGTGAATTAACTTTAGGTCAAGTGTGGGATGTCAATTTACAAAAAAATGAAGGAATCGTTAAAGATATTATTTTAGTTGCACAAGGCGAAATGGCTTTAGAGGAATTTTTAAAACAAGTTCGAGAATCATGGCAAAATTATGAGTTAGATTTAATTAACTATCAAAATAAGTGTCGATTAATCCGAGGATGGGATGATATATTTAATAGAGTTAAAGAACATATAAATTCAGTAGCAGCTATGAAGTTATCACCATATTACAAAGTATTTGAAGAAGAAGCATTAACTTGGGAAGAGAAATTGAATAGAATTAATTCTCTCTTTGATATTTGGATTGATGTACAACGTAGATGGGTCTATTTAGAAGGAATTTTTTCAAGCAGTGCCGATATTAAAACTCTTTTACCGGTAGAAACGTCTCGATTTCAAAGTATTAGTTCTGAATTTCTTGGTTTAATGAAAAAAGTATCTAAATCTCCTATGGTAATGGATATTTTAAATATTCCCGGTGTTCAGAGATCTCTTGAACGGCTTGCTGATCTTCTAGGTAAAATACAAAAAGCTTTAGGAGAATATTTGGAGAGAGAAAGAACTTCTTTTCCACGTTTTTATTTTGTTGGAGATGAAGATTTATTAGAAATAATTGGGAATAGCAAAAATGTTTCAAGACTTCAAAAGCACTTTAAAAAAATGTTTGCAGGAGTTACTTCAATTTTACTTAACGATGACAATACTATTATAACAGGTATTGCTTCTAGAGAAGGTGAAGAAGTTATTTTCAAATATCCCGTATCTACCGTTACGTATCCTAAAATCAATGAATGGTTAACTCTTGTAGAAAAAGAGATGAGAGTTACACTTGCTTCTAGCTTAAACAGTGCTGTACTAGATATTAAAAGTTTTCGAGACGATAATATAAATTCTCAATCTTTAATGACTTGGTGTGATAAATATCAAGCACAAATAATTATATTAGCAGCACAGATACTTTGGTCAGAAGATATTGAAACCGCTTTACAAGAAGCGCATGAAAAGTTTGAAAATAATCCATTAAGTCGAGTACTTGTTCAAGTTGAAAATACTTTAAATATTTTAGCTGATTCTGTACTTCAAGAGCAACCACCTTTAAGAAGAAAAAAGCTCGAACATTTAATAAATGAATTTGTTCATAAGCGTACAGTAACTAGAAGATTAGTCCATAATAAAGTATCAAATCCAAAAGCTTTTGAATGGTTGTGCGAAATGAGATTTTATTTTGATCCTCGACAAACAGATGTTCTTCAACAATTAACAATACATATGGCGAACGCAAAATTTTATTATGGATTTGAATACTTAGGCGTACAAGATAGATTAGTACAAACACCATTAACTGACAGATGCTACTTAACTATGACACAGGCATTAGAATCCCGACTAGGTGGATCACCATTTGGACCAGCAGGTACGGGAAAAACTGAGTCAGTAAAAGCATTAGGACATCAATTAGGAAGATTCGTATTGGTTTTTAATTGCGATGAAACATTTGACTTTCAGGTATATAGCTTTCTTATATAATCATAATTCATTTTAATTTGGTAATATAAATTATTAAAGTTTTGATAGAAATTTAAGTTTTCGAGCTGGTGAGCAAGATATTCTGTCTGAGTTTAATAATTGAAGCAAGATATATATATATATATATATATACATACACTTATTATCAATCGTTTTGTAAAATTAAAAAAAAAAGTTACGTATTTTAAAATCCAGTCCTTCGAAAAATAAACTTAGTCTTAATCACGTAATTTATACACGGTTTATTAATTTGGTAAAATTCTAAATATCCTAAAAGATATTTAGAAACTACTTATTTTTAAAAATAAAGAACTTCAATTATAATAAGAGGACTTACTTAAGAAGTAATTACATCAAAATTTAATTAAAAATTATAACAGGGATAACGCTTGATTAAAATACATTAATTTTGTATACCGCCAGTTATAAGGTAGGTTGAAATGTCTTACAACTATATAAATGTAAATATAAAATATCGCTGAGTTTATAATAGTAATATAATATAATTTCACTTACGTTTCGTTATCTTTTACTCGGCTTTTCTTTTACGCTGGTAATGGAAAGCGCGATTTTTCCATTAAGTAATCATTGTTCAGAGATCTTTCCTAATAAATTTTCGATCAATGGCCAGATTCATATCGCTGAAATTATTTATAACTTCGCCCGCACTTTTTTATCTTTTGCTCGGTACTATTCTTAAGAGGAGTCATCGGAAAGAGCGATCTTTTAATTGAGTAATCCTTGTTTAGCAGTCTTTTCTAATAATAAATAAATCTCGCATAATTTCGCACGCGTATACTACAACTCTTTTTTCATTACATTAATTATTCTTAATATTACACATTTTATTTTAATGTGCCTCATAATATATATTTTTAATTCTCATATCATTTTTTTTATCTTTGGCATTTCGAATGCAACCAAGGTGTTCTCATTTTTATTACCTAAACCCATTCATAATTATCCCAACTCTACAATAATACTTCTTTATTATAATATGGTTTAGTTTTTATAATATATATTTTTCATAATACTGTAGACATGCATTCGTATTTTTAATTTTAACTAGGATTGTATGGTGGCTGCTCTATTAAGGATATCAGATATTGTAAATATTTATTTTCTCTTTCCGGTAATATTATCTCTTAAGAACCCGTTTTTTTAGATATTTAATAAATTTCTTTAATTGGTAAGTGCATTGATAGGTGACGTAACAAATATGTAACGATTTCGAATAACGATTTTTTTATAACCAATTGACAGATACTAATAAGATAATTAATTGAAGGCGCAATAAAAGAAATCTGATTTTTTTCAAGAGATAAAAGGTGGAAAATTAGAGGCTATGATAATATCATTAGCATCACAATATATCTTATTCGAAAACTGTATTAAATTAAAGATTATATCAATTCATTTGATACATTAAAGAGAAATAATTATTTAATTTGTATATAAACTGAATAAAATAAAGAATCATTTTTTCCTGGATAGTTATTTAGTAGTCAATTTTTAGTTTGAATAATTATTGATATATATTTTTTATTGTTGTACACTATTAATATTTCAGGCAATGGGCAGAATATTTGTGGGTTTATGTCAAGTAGGGGCATGGGGATGTTTTGATGAATTTAATAGATTAGAAGAGCGTATGCTTTCAGCAGTTTCACAACAAGTTCAGACAATTCAAGAGGCATTAAAAAGTCAAATTGAAGGCCGCAAAGATGAAGCTTTATGTGTTGAATTAGTTGGAAAACAAATAAAAGTTGCTACAGATATGGCTATTTTCATAACAATGAATCCCGGTTATGCTGGTAGATCAAATTTACCAGATAACTTAAAAAAACTATTTAGATCGTTAGCAATGACAACGCCAGATCGCCAACTGATAGCAGAAGTAATGTTATTTAGTCAAGGATTTCGATCTGCTGAAAAATTAGCTTGTAAAATAGTACCATTTTTCAGGTAATTATATCAATAATTAAGAATACTACCAGAATATTTCCTAACAAGTTAGAAAATTTTTTTTTGCTGTTAAATAAAACATAAATTAATAAATAATTGCATTAAAATAGATAAAATATCAAATAAAATAACTGTTAATAATAAATAGAAGCTGAACTATTATTAATTTATTTCTTTAGAATAAAAACCAATAGTTTAAGTTCAAGAAAAATAATTATACGGTAAAAGAATGATCACGAATTTAAAGGATTTGTTTTAAAATAATCAAGGTTTTAAAAAATATTAAAAATATATAAATCTAGATTTAAGGACATTTCTATACGAGATAAAAATACAATATAAATATTCCCCTAAATTAAAAAAATTCAAATTAGATAAATATATAAGTGCTATGTTTGTCAAAATTTATTATGAAAATGTTATTAAAAAAAATATTAATTAGAACAATACTTTAACAAGACATTTTATTATAATTTAAATATTAAATAATGCTTGATTAAATTTTCTAAATGATAAAAAATATTTTCAGTTAGTAAGTTTATGTAAATTTTAAAAACTTAAAACTGTCAAAAACTATCCGTAAGATAAAAAGAAAGTATAAAACTTTAATAATGATCATGCTTACTACATTTTAATAATAGTCATTTTATCGATTCTTTTTTTTAAGTTTTATTTAAAGTTAGCGTCGAATAGTAATAAATCATTTTTAATGTAGAATGTTAATAATTACTTTAAATATGATAATTATTCAACAATAAATTGACATTTAATAAAAGTTTCAATTTTTGACCATTTCTAATCTAACACAATATTGTTTGAATCTTAAGAATGTTATACATAACTATTTTTTATTTCAAGTCATTTTTCTATTAAAAATGTTTTTATAAGAGTAATATTCTTTCATTTTAAAACGTTTTTATAAATTAGTATACTATAAATTTGATTTTATAAGAAATTATATTAAGTTATATAGTTTAATTTTAAAACCTTTTTTTTATTTTTGTCTAAAAAATTTGATTTTATAAAAAAATTCTATTGGAATATATAATTTATATTATACAAAGAAATTTTACGAACTTCAGAACAAATATCAAACTTCATTGTGACTATTGAGGTATAGATAAAATTCTTACTATCAGTAGTTATTACAATAAGTACTAGTACAAGTAACTATATACTACTATATACTAGTTACTATAAGTATAAGTTATTCCAATTTATATTACTTAATATAAGTTGAAAATAGTAATTTAAATGTAGATCCCTTTAGAAATATGTTATTGCAGATTGTGTGATGAACAACTCTCTAATCAATCACATTATGATTTCGGTTTGAGAGCACTGAAATCTGTTTTGATATCTGCTGGAAATGTAAAACGTGATCGAATTCAAAGAATTAAAGAAGGATTACAAAATCGCGGAGAAATAATAAGTGATGAAACTTCAATAGCTGAAAATTTGCCGGAACAAGAAATACTTATACAATCTGTGTGTGAAACTTTGGTTCCTAAATTGGTAGCAGAAGACATACCGTTGTTGTTTAGGTTACTTAATGACGTTTTCCCAACCGTAAATTACACAAGAGCTGAAATGAAAGGTAAATAAATCAATTTCATACATACCATCTTTATTGTTAATATAATGTATATAAAATAAATATATGTTTATATAGCTTTTCTATATGTATAAAAATATGAAAAAATATATGACTTATATTTGCTAATTAGTCATTTATTAAATTTGTTATGAAATTTAACGAATAATTGTATTAGAAATTTGTTTTTATTTCATTAATGATTTAAAGATTATCTACTGTAAGGCGATATACTATTTTTAATAAATTTTAATAATGTATACACATTAATATTTTTTAATAAACTTTATTATGCTTACCGTATTTAAATTACAAATTTTTATTAAATATACTTTTTCAAATATAATTAAAAAAAAATACTTGGATTATTTTTAAAATATTAAAATTTCGGATTTAAAAACATTGTAAAATATTTGAATTTTTATGTGATACTTTATAATAATATTTAATATAAAATATTTAATATTTAATATAATATTTAATATAAAAATATTTAATATAATATTTATAATAATATTTAATTCGAAATGCTATAACGTAAAAAAACAAGAAACTTTAGTTTATATAACACTATTTTACTTTTATTAGAGATATTTTATGTGTATGTGCGCGCGCGCCTGCGTATATGTTGGTAAAATACAATTTTCTAACACTAAAAAGATAAATGTTAATATTAGTATTTATATTTGCTAGTTATATCTATATTGGTCATATTGAATTCAAATGAATGTTATATTATTTTGCAGGATTAAAAAAAGAAATTAAAAAAGTTTGTTTAGAGGAATACCTAGTATGTGGTGAAGGACATGAACATGGTGGAGTATGGCAAGAAAAGGTAGGTCTTTCGAAAATATCTATTGTATCTATTGTAAATGAATTTTCATTAGTAAATAATTAATAAAAACTTAAATTTTCATTTTAATTGTAATAGCATTACTCTACCGGAATGAAGCCTACAGTAGTCAAGTAAAGAGATGTTTTTACTTATATTCGTAGATATTTCTATTTACGTCAATTATATAGAATTTTGTTATTTTAAGAAAGATAAAGATAGAAGATTCCTTCTATTTACAAACTAACAGATTTTCTTGTATTATCGAATTATATAGGAATAGTGAAACGAAGATAGTGAGAAAGGGAATACGAGAGGAGTTTGACACCCGTGATAGAATACTGTAATTCAAACGGCGTAACAATATTACGCCATAAATTAAATTGACTTAAAAAAAATTTCTAATCTTGCAATGTACTAAAATAAGTCCACCAAGAAAGGGTAAAGGGACCGGCACAGTTTCATAATTGCATGACAAAAATATACTTACTATTTAAATACTGAAAATATAGTAGTGAATAATAATAATAGGATTGCTTTTACCATCTGTCATAAAAAGTATCACGATAATTTCAATCTTGTACAAAAAGATCAATATACCTTGTCTTGATGCTCTATTTCAACCTTTAGAAATTGTATATATTTATTGCTTTATAAAAATACTTTAATTCGGATTTTCGCACGCCGAGTGCTTGTCTGTACATTGAACTCATTCTCGAGAAATCGAAGAGGCATTTTATTTTATTCATTTCATTCAGGGGAGGGTGGGGAGAATTAGAGAATCTACGTAAGACTAAGTATCGAAAACAAGGAAAATGCATTCCTTTCACAAAGTATATTAGTATAAAGTAATAAAAATCTTAAAAGGATGAGAAATAATTATCACATCTTCATAAGTATCTTTGTTACTATAATTTCTTGTCTTTTTTTTTAATTTTCTCTTACGGATTAATATTCAGAATAATGATAGTATGATTGCATATGAGTTCATTTTTAAAACAGAAATTACATAAACGTAATAATAAAAATTAAATTAGAATGCAAGTACACATTGTCAATATAATTTGGATAACGAGGGAGATTGACTTATATTTTACAAAGAAGCACAATCAAAATAATAAAAAATGTGTTCACGTCGTAAACTCATATTTTTTGGGATGTGTACACTACCTGCATGGATAACTTAGATCGAGTTAGAATTCCGTAAATTTATAGATAGAAATAATAAAAAGACAGCTTAGATTTTAACTCTGTAATATACCAGAAAGTATTAAAATATTTTTTATGAATATGGTGATATGATTACAAGAATTAAAGTAACGAGATTACCGCACTGCAGTCTTTGTTAAACGTTTTGGCACATTACCTGGTATATAAGGGCAGGTAGTCTAGCTCAAAACAAGGCAGCCGGCTGACTTTTTTTAGAAGGTTGGGAAGGCTTTTTAGTTTTTTAGGCTGTAAGAAGAAGGTATCTTAATAATAGATGATGCTTTTGTAGAATTTAACGGGTGCAATTACGCGATAGTTCTGTGATGATAACTCACAGATGATCGCGGAATTAAATCCTTACACAACATAGAGATTACCTCTATTTTTTGTTTTTCTTCGACGGTGTATGTTAGCTTTTAGTGTCAAGAACAACCAAGAACAAGACACGTAGCTTCGAGATGAAAGGTTACATGTTGGCAACTGAAATTTATAGACTAATAGAAAAAAACGCCACATGTAGGCATGAGCTGTGGCCTGATACTATTATTTACTAGTAGGAGATTAACTTGTAGATGGCGGTTGTACAAAATTGGCAGCAAAATACTTGGAAATGCTGTGCTACGTAGTGGTAGTTTCCACTATTATATATTTATTTGTTCTCGACCGAGTCGGACGGGACAATCGGCGTGCGGGATTAGTGGGAGGGTGATTGAGTATGTGGTCTGCTTTTTCTTTAACGTTATTTATTTCTTTCTCCGTTTTAATTTTTACACTTAGTTGGGTATTTCACCCCGTCGATCACGTGGCACCTTCCTTGAATGCTGGCGGCTAGTTGGTCAGCTGTAGCCGCCCTAGTCTGTGCGAAGTCGTCGTCTGTGTTCGTTCACGGGTGTCGGTGTAGGTGACTGTGTGCGTGTGTGTAGCGCTGGTCTCCGTGGTGAGGATGTCGTAGTATCCGTGATGTTTCGCACGCGGCGTTGGCTTGGTGGTGTGGGTGATTACGTCACTGGGCAGACGGGTGGGGGCACTCGGTGAGTAGCTGCGTACGAGAGCCCGTGGGCTGTGTTCGTCGGGACGCAGACGTGGATGTTGGGTCAGCGGGGCGGGTGCGGAGAGCGTTGGTCTCCGGAGTGGGGTAGCCGTGCGTTTCTCTACGCCGTCGGCCGATGCACTTTTCCGCGGTGGTGGGGCGTCTCGCCCGGCTGCCTGGTGGGGTTAGCAGTCCGCTTTCCCCCCTCTCTCTCACTCTCTCTCTTGCTCCTTCGCGCAGCTGTGCTCTCCTAGTCTGCTTCCCTCGCAGCGTTCTCGGTGTCGGGGCGGTGGTGGTGGGAGTGAGTGCAGCACTCTGGGTGGGGAGCGTCACTACAACTCTGCGTCCTAGGTGGGGCGTGACGTCACTCACTCTCTTCGTCGTTGTGTCGTCCCGACTCTTGTTGGTGTCTTGTCGGTGTGACTGGACGACGCCAAGCCCGATGCGACGGTTGGAGAACGGCTTAATCTCTCGATGTTCGTGTCTCGTTGTTTCGTGGCTGTGCTCCCCCGTCTACAGGTAAGCCTCGACGCCGTTCCTCTCCGTTCGTAGTCTTAAACTCTGTCTTTGATCAGGTGGACGTAACGATTCTGTGGATTTGAGATGAGACTCGGAAGGACGTACTGATGTTCAGAGCTGAGCGTCAGCTCAAAAACTGCCACCCACGCAGTTTTCCCGTCCTTTCCGCCGCTCTTGGGAAACTTTCTCTATCCCTCCCCTTTTGTCGTCTCGAGTTTCCTCCTTTCCTCCTTCCCTCCACCCAGCACCGTCGTCACTTACTTCGACGGGGCATTTTGGACCGAGCGTACCCTTCTCCCTTTCCTTCCGTTCGTCCAACTTTCCCTTCTCGAACTTCTCGTCCCTCTCCCTTCGCGTCCCGCCACTGCCACCGATTCCTCACGATCGTGCGATGGATTGAGTGTCTACAACCTCGGGCCCTAGCTCTCCACTCGAGGCATAAGCTGCCATCGTCCACCAACGCCCGCCGGTCGTTCGCAGGCGTCGGCGTTCGATCTTGTCCTGCAGTCGACCCGGGAGACGCGACCTACCCGCGTCTTCCGGGCGTTCCGCGGGACGGACTCAGTTGGCACCTCGCGAGGGTAGTCAGGAACCTGCCCCGCGGGCTGCCCGCGGGACGAATCAGCACTAGGGCCCAGGGGTTGATGCCTGCACGACTCCAGTCATATCTCCCCCCTCCCCCGTCGTCGCTCCCCTTGTGTGACTGCGTCCACAACATTATTTGTTAATTACAATATTTTTAAAATTTTATTTTATATCTTTTTTAAAAACTTTATATAATATATTAATTTACTTTTATTATTTCACATAAAATATTATATTTGCTATACATATTTGTTTGATCACAAAATTTGAGCAATTAAATAGTTTAAAATTTTTTGTTGATATTTAATGACTTGATCTTTTCTGTAATTAACGCATTTTTATTTGCTGAAGCAGAAAAATCTTAGAGAACTTAAGACCCTTTTAACTCGTTTAAATTGCTATATATATTTATTAATCTCTTACATTTAACTTACTTTAAACCAACATGTGTATAAGCAAATATTCGTATTACATTACATAGTATTGAAATTATTACTTATTATCGAACACTTTTCTTACATCTCACTGACTTATAGTTTGTTTTACATTTTATTATATTAACATTTTCTTCTCGTTTAATTTTTTTTGTTATTCAATAACAAAATATTTTCAATTAAATTCAATTGTAAATCTAAAATGAAATTTTTGTAATAAGATTATTTATAATTTCATTAATTTTATGACATTTTATTTTAACTAATATATCGAAGAATAAGGAATTGATAATCTCCTGATATAGTCATAATAGAGTGAACATATTCTTACTGTGTCAGAAACTACAAAGTATAAATCCTTTAAATAAATTATTATAAATGTAGAAAATAAAAAAACTTATTTGATATATACATTCATAATAGCAATAATAAATTTTACTACTTTTAACCATATTTTATAGTTCTTCTAAATAAAAGAAATTACAATTTATAGGTTCTTCAACTTTATCAAATTTGTAATCTGAATCATGGTTTAATGATGGTAGGACCTAGTGGATCTGGAAAAACTAGTGCTTGGAAAGTTTTATTAAAAGCATTAGAAAGGTTTGAAGGTACTGAAGGAGTAGCTCATGTAATCGATCCGAAAGCAATAAGTAAAGAAACATTATATGGCGTCTTGGATCCAAATACTAGAGAATGGACAGATGGGCTTTTTACTCATATATTACGTAAAATTATTGATAATGTTAGAGGAGAAATAAATAAACGACAATGGATTATTTTCGATGGTGATGTTGATCCGGAATGGGTCGAAAATTTGAATTCTGTTTTAGACGATAATAAGTTACTTACATTACCAAATGGAGAACGACTAAGTCTTCCTCCTAATGTACGAGTAATGTTTGAAGTTCAAGATCTTAAATATGCTACATTGGCTACTGTATCACGATGCGGAATGGTATGGTTTTCGGAAGATGTTTTGTCTACTGAAATGATTTTTGAGAATTATATGCTCCGACTTAAAAATATTGCCCTTGATGATGGTGAAGAAGATAGTATAATTAAAAAATCAGAAAAAGATGACATCTTATCTCCAACTATATCTGTACAACGAGATGCTGCTAATATATTATCAGTTTATTTCTCCCCTGATGGTTTAGTTGTAAGATGTTTAGAATATGCTTCAAAACAAGAACATATTATGGACTTTACTAGATTAAGAGCTTTAAATTCACTTTTCTCCATGCTAAATCAATCTCTTCGAAATATTTTGACATACAATCATTCCCATCTTGATTTTCCATTGTTAAATGAACAATTAGAACGGTATGTTACAAAATCTCTTATTTATGCAATACTCTGGAGTTTTACAGGTGATGCTAAATTAAAAGCAAGATCAGATTTTGGTGATTTTATTAGATCTATTACTACCATACCATTACCATGTCAAACTAATATCCCAATAATTGATTTTAAAGTTGATATTCAGGGTGAATGGCAACCTTGGAGCAATAAAGTACCTCAAATTGAGGTAGAAACTCATAAGGTAGCATGTCCTGATATTGTTGTGCCGACTTTAGATACAGTTAGACATGAAAGTCTTCTTTACACATGGTTAGCTGAACATAAACCTTTAGGTAAGAAATATATTTGTTTTTTATTTTAAAAATAAATAAATAACTTTTATTCATAATTAATATTATATTACATAAAAATATAAAATAACCCAAAAAAATACAACTTTTAAAAATCTATAGTAGTAAATATATAAGAATTATATTTTTTTAAATATATTTGTTTTATGTAATAAATTATATGTAATAAAATAAAATAAAGGTCATTAAATTTAATATTTTTATAAGTATTATTTATGTAAAATTATTTAATAAAAATATTCAAAATTTATAATTTAAATAATTATAAACTTGTAATAATATTTCTTTACAGTTCTTTGTGGACCACCAGGATCTGGAAAAACAATGACTCTTTTTTCTGCTTTAAGAGCTTTACCAGATATGGAAGTAGTTGGTTTGAATTTTTCATCTGCAACAACACCAGAACTATTGCTTAAAACTTTTGATCATTATTGTGAATATCGTAAGACTCCAAATGGTGTTATACTTTCACCAGTACAACTAGGAAAATGGTTAGTTTTATTTTGTGACGAAATTAATTTACCTGAAATGGATAATTATGGTACTCAAAGAGTAATTTCTTTTTTGCGACAACTTGTGGAACATAAAGGTTTCTATCGTACAACAGATCAAACATGGATTTCAACTGAACGAATTCAATTTGTTGGTGCGTGCAATCCACCCACTGATCCAGGTCGTAAACCCTTAAGTTATCGATTTTTACGTCATGTTCCGGTAATTTACGTAGATTATCCTGGAGAGGTTTCTTTAAAACAAATTTATGGTACATTCATTCGGGCAATGTTAAGATTAATTCCTTCATTAAGAGGGTACGCAGAGCCATTAACAAGCGCAATGGTAGAATTTTATTTAACTTCACAAGAACGATTTACTCAAGATATGCAGCCTCATTATGTATATTCTCCTCGAGAAATGACGCGATGGGTAAGAGGTATATGTGAGGCAATCAGACCACTTGATAATTTATCAATTGAAGGATTGGTTCGATTGTGGGCACACGAAGCTCTTCGTCTTTTTCAAGATAGATTAGTAGAAGATTCTGAACGAATTTGGACTAATAAAACAATAGATATTGTCGCTTTAAAACATTTTCCGGGTATTAATAATGAATGTTCTTTAGCTCGCCCAATATTATATAGTAATTGGCTTTCTAAAGATTACATGCCAGTAAGCAGAAAAGAACTACGTGACTATGTTAGAGCAAGACTCAAAGTATTTTATGAAGAAGAACTAGATGTTCCATTAGTATTATTTGATGAAGTACTTGAACATGTTCTTCGTATTGATAGAATTTTTAGACAACCACAAGGTCATCTTCTATTAATTGGTGTATCAGGAGCTGGAAAAACAACTTTATCCCGATTTGTTGCTTGGATGAATGGCCTATCGGTATTTCAAATAAAAGTAAGTTTTTAAATAATCCGTTCTTTTAAATAGTTTCTTAATGAAATTTAGCAAAGTGATTAAGCTAATACAGTAATTTATTTTGCATACTAATTTGAAAGTACCTTAATCAGATGTTTATTTTTTGTTTAATTTTTAATTAAGTAATTGAAAATAAAAAATAATGTAACTATTATGTAAAACATTAAATTTTTATCTTACAGAAGTAATAATAGATTAAAAATTTAATTATAAATTGTTTAACTCAATCATTTATCAGTTTAATTCTTAACCAGAACAAAGCAATATTCTAAATCATTAATCGGTATCTGAGATATCCAATAGAATTAACTTCAAGTTTCATAAAACTATAATAATATGTATCAACAATTTATAAAGTTACAGAAAAGTTTTACAAGACCAATGATTGTATTAATATTGATTATATATAGTACGTGGTGCCAACGTATTTTGCAACTGACTTCTGACATCAGACTAATTAAAACGTATGTTTAAGAGTTATGGGTTTTATTCTATTTCTTTGCTAGATGCTCGGTAACTTGTGCTCTATTCGAAATTGGTTAGCTTCAATTTCCAGTTCTCCAATTCAGTGTTAATCGTATAAATTTATAATAATATTACGTTTGCATAACTTTCTGAATGTATAGTTTTTATATCAAAAATTTTGACGATAAGTTTATGATCTTAAATTATGAATGATATTATTATTACAGGTGCATAATAAATATATTGCTGATGATTTTGACGAAGATTTACGGCAAGTTCTTCGAAGATCAGGATGCAAAGATGAAAAAATCGCATTTATCCTTGATGAATCCAATGTTTTAGATTCTAGTTTCTTGGAAAGAATGAACACACTTTTGGCGAACGGAGAAGTACCTGGTCTTTTCGAAGGCGATGAATATACAACATTAATGACACAATGCAAAGAAGGTGCACAAAGAGAAGGATTGATGCTTGATTCAAATGAAGAGTTATATAAATGGTTTACAGGGCAAGTAATGAAAAATTTACATGTTGTTTTCACCATGAATCCTAGCACAGATGAATTAAAAAATAGAGCTGCTACGTCGCCTGCACTTTTCAATAGATGTGTATTGAATTGGTTTGGAGATTGGTCTGATAACGCATTATTTCAAGTTGGAAAAGAATTTACTAATAGAATTGATTTAGATAATCCAAATTGGAAATGTCCCGATTATTTTCCATCTTCATGTTCAATTCTTGTTGGTCAAACAACACATCGTGATGCTGTAATTAATGCTTGTGTATATGTTCATCAAACTTTACATAAAGCTAACACCAGATTAATAAAAAGAGGATGTCGAACAATGGCTATTACTCCACGACATTATTTAGATTTTATAAATCATTTTGTGAAATTATATCAAGAAAAGCGTAGTGATTTAGAAGAGCAACAACTTCATCTTAATGTTGGTCTTGGAAAAATTGCAGAAACTGTTGAGCAAGTAGAAGAAATGCAGAAAAGTCTTGCTGTTAAATCTCAAGTATGTATATTACTATAGTATTATAGTAGTACTTACTTTTAAATACTAATTTAAAATCATACTAATGATTTTAAAAATAAGATATTTGTATTTTTCTAATATATGACGTTTAATATTTGTGATGATTAAAGCATATTTTGTAAATTAAGCTGTATGAAAATTTTTATTAGAATTTGAATATTAGTCTTATTTGATATAAATATAAGAATATATAAAAAATTTTTTAATTGTACTTTTTTGAAAAACGACTATTTTCTCGATATTTAGATATTTATAACAAGAGTATATCAACTATTGATATGGTTCAAAGTAGTGAGCGTTTTGTAGATATACAACATTAATAAATTCAATATATACTTTAAATAAAATAAAAACTTTGTTAAAAACATATCGTAAGTTTTTATACAATTTATTTTGAACAAGCTAATTGAAATATTTTGTAATTGAGCATTTTATAAATATGTTATATTTATTACAGGAACTTCAAGCAAAAAATGAAGCTGCTAATGCAAAATTACGCCAGATGGTTAAAGATCAACAAGAAGCTGAAAAGAAAAAAGTACAAAGTCAAGAAATACAGCATCAATTAGCTATACAAACTATAACAATTAATCAAAAGCGGGATAATGTTATGGCTGACCTTGCCCAAGTTGAACCAGCTGTTATCGACGCTCAAAATGGTATGTATTGTTCAAATTACTTTTCTCGCTAAATTAAAACTCATGCTTTATCTATTAATAAAAAAAGCTTTTTTTTTATAAAGAAACACTTATTGATATATTAACAAGAATTTAATGAAATTGATCAACTTCTATACCTATATTATTAAAACGCGTTAAGTCACTATTCATAAAATCTAAAAGTCAGATTCTGTGACGATTTATTTTAAACAGCTTACCTTCATTGTGGATTATAAATAATAATCAATTTGAACAACTATTTGTATTATAGTTCAACTATAATAAGAAATATAATAAACATAAATATTACTGTTTTTAATGCAAAAATTATTGAACTACAAGTAATTTAAAAAAAAATTATACAATAAATTAATTTTATCTGCAAAATAGGCTAGAACTTTTATTTAAAATTATTAAATAATTATTTAAAAAATTGCATAAGTATTTAAGTTCATTTTTGTTATGCATTATTTTTTATACTTATATTATAATTATATTTTTAGCTGTTAAATCCATTAAGAAACAACATTTAGTTGAGGTTAGAACAATGGCTAATCCACCTGCAATAGTTAAAGTAGCTCTTGAATCAATATGCTTATTATTGGGTGAAAATGCAATTGAATGGAAATCTATCCGTGCTGTTATAATGAGGGATAATTTTATTAATACTATAGTTTCTAACTTTAGTACTGAAAACATAACGTAAGTAAAAATTTAAAAAATTTTATTATACTACCTCATAAAAATCTATATTTATGAAATTAATGTATCTTTTTTTTTTCAAAAAAGTTTATTTTTAAACAACTTGTTCGGTTTTAAAGTTTCTATGACCTAATGTATGAAGAAGTGGAGCTAAAAATTCAGTTACATAAAATTTAAAATATAAAAATGAAAAAAATATTTTTGTGTAGAGAGGCGTGAAATAAGGAACAACGAAGGAAAGAGTAAAAAGAGTTGACAAGCGAGGGATAGACTGTTATTTGTTAGACTGCTTAGTTGGAGGGGAAAAAGCGAGATAGATAGAGCGAAAGGAAAAGAGTTAGTTCGATTTAGAACATTGAAGAGAATATTGTTTGATTTCTTGGAGAAAAGGGATCGGCGAGGAGATAGAAAAAGTTCATATTTCTTAGGACTTTAAGAACCAACTATTACTTTTAACAGCCGTGCATACAGTCAGATTCTAGTAGTTTGTATACCCTGGAACTTAAAGGACCAACTACTATACATAGAAGCATTGCGTCCAGCTCACTTATTATATATTATCGGGTTGTGACACCAGATTATAAAAGAGTTCTTACACTATATTTCATGCAATTATTAATATTTATTAAAAAATATTTAAATTAAACAATATAAATCTAATATATCTTTTATTATATTTTAATTATTTTTTCAAATATTCAAACATGGCTGATTCTAACATTCTTTATTTTTTGATGACTTAATTATTTATAGTTTTAATATTTATATAAAAAGTGCTTTTGTTCTTTTAGGGATGAAGTTCGTGAAAAAATGAAAAGTCGTTACTTGTGTAATCCTGATTATAACTTTGAAAAAGTAAACAGAGCCAGCATGGCTTGTGGACCAATGGTGAAGTGGGCTATTGCGCAGGTAATGGAATTAGACAATACCTAATTACCTTTTTTTTAAAAAAAACTATATATTTTCAAAACATTTTATATATTTTGTATTAATACAAAATTAATTTATTTTACTTTTATTAATTAAATTAAATTAAATTAATAATTTTTTTGCAAAAATGATTTTGATATTATAGTTTGAATACGCTGATATGTTAAAACGAGTTGAACCGTTACGAGAAGAGCTTAATTCTTTAGAACAACAAGCGGAAACAAACAAATGTAAAGGTGAAGACGTAAAAAATTTAATATCTCAATTAGAATTAAGTATTGCTTCTTATAAAGAGGAATACGCTCAACTTATTTCTCAAGCTCAAGCTATTAAAACTGATCTTGAAAATGTTCAGGGAAAAGTTGATAGATCAATTGCATTACTCAAATCCTTAGTAATTGAAAGAGAACGATGGGAGTGTACGAGTGAAACTTTTCGAAGTCAAATGTCTACAATTATTGGTGATGTATTATTATCGTCTGCATTTTTAGCATATGCTGGATATTTTGATCAACATGTAAGTTTCAATATAAATATAAATTTATTATTTAGTCTTAAAAACAATAAAATTTGAATATATATAAAAAAACTGATTAAACTATGTATACATAAATTATACGTTTTCTAATTATTCCTAGAATTAATAACTAATACTAATATTAGTTATTTATATTGATTATAAGATTTTTTCAAGATTGTAAATGATATAACTTATGTTGTTTATTTAAACAAACTATTGCTTTATTTAAATGATCTTTCTATTTTTGTTTTGTTTTTATCAAACTTATTGATTAAAACATAAATTATTTATAATATTAGAAAAATATTGTTGTCAATAAAATTTTTACGAAAATAAATTAAACATTAATGTATTGCTATATTTTATTGAGATATATTATAAAGTATATACTCAATGTTTTATATAATCCGTAGATTGATTTATTTTAATAATGTAATATCAATGTATTTTATACGATAAAATATATATCTAATGTTAAGAAAGAAAAGAAATGAAATAGGAATTATATCAATTAGTTTTACAATATAATTATTATAAGTATGATTTAATACGCGAGGAAAACTCAAATAATAAAAAAAAGTGAATTTAAAGTGCATAATTTGCTTTTTTAGTTAATCCTTCATAGAATTTTACAATTCTCTTCCCCCCAACACTGCCCAATCAATCTTTTTCCATTTTTTTTTATTTAATATAAAGAATTCATATTTTCGATATCTTGAATTATCAAGGTTTTATGAAATTTTATCTCATCTTAAAAATGTAATTGTTTAGTTTTCTCTTAGTACAAAAACGACCGTGTTAATTTTTATTTATTTGTTATGAAATATCTTCATAACATAAATTATTACTGTTTATAATATTTATAATTTTCTTTTTCAGTTCTAATCATTACTTAAACGCTTCTTTTATTTATATTTTTTTTACAATATTTTTAACATCTAAAATTGCATTCGATTTTACATTTTTCAGTGAACAAATTATAGTTATATTTATGATTTATAATTTATTATAAAAAAATTGAATCCAAATTGTTTGTTCAATCTAAATGTATGTTTATTACAGTTGAGTAGTTGAAGTTATTGAAATATAATCAAATATAAATATTATAATCTATAAATATTAATAAAAAATAATCTAATTTTAATAAGAAATGTTTTTTAATTAATATGAATAAATTCAGCATATTTCATATTTAAGATATTAGAATCTCATACATATGCTGTCGTTTAAATGCTGTGATCTGAGCTAATAAACACATATCCTGAAATAGTTGTCGTATATAGATTTTTATTAGACAAAATTTAACAACATTTTTATTAAAATACATTATTTTAAATTATTTAAAAAATTCTTTTGATTTATTTTAAATTATTTTTCAGTATCGACAAAACTTATTTACTACATGGTGTCAGTATTTACATAGTACCAACATTCAATTTCGTGTGGATATTGCCAGAACTGAATATTTATCAAACCCAGACGAGCGCTTAAGGTGGCAAGCCAATGCTTTACCAGCAGATGAGTTATGTACCGAAAATGCAATAATGTTGAAGCGGTTTAATAGATATCCATTAATTATTGACCCTTCTGGACAAGCGACTGAGTTTTTAATAAATGAATTTAAAGATCGAAAAATTACTAAAACTAGTTTTCTTGACGATTCGTTTCGAAAAAATTTAGAAAGTGCTTTGAGATTCGGTAATCCATTACTTGTACAGGATGTAGAAAATTATGACCCTATTTTAAATCCAGTTTTGAATAGAGAACTTAGACGCACAGGTGGTCGAGTACTTATTACACTTGGTGATCAAGATATTGATTTATCGCCTTCATTTGTTATATTTCTGTCAACAAGAGATCCAACAGTTGAATTTCTTCCTGATATTTGTTCACGTGTTACTTTTGTTAATTTTACTGTTACTCGTAGTTCTTTACAAAGTCAATGCCTAAACCAAGTCTTAAAATCTGAACGTCCTGACATTGATGAAAAACGTTCTGATCTTCTTAAATTACAAGGGGAATTTCATTTGAGATTAAGGCAACTTGAAAAATCTTTGTTACAAGCTCTAAATGATGCTAAAGGTAAAATATTAAATGATGATTCAGTTATTACTACCCTTGAAACGCTTAAACAAGAAGCAGAAGATATTAGTAAAAAAGTCGAAGAAACGGACAAAGTTATAGCAGAAATAGAGACAGTATCACAGCAATATTTACCATTATCTCAAGCTTGTTCAAATATATATTTCACAATGGACAGTTTGAATCAAATACATTTTTTATATCAATATTCCTTAAAAATGTTTTTAGAAATTTTTACATCAGTTTTAACAAAAAATGCTAAATTATCTGGAATTACGGATTACGTTCAACGTCTACAATATATCACAAATGATCTTTTTTCTGTATGTTACGAAAGAGTAGCTCGAGGAATGTTGCATAATGATAGACTTACTTTTGCTCTACTTTTATGTCGAATTCATCTTAAAGGTATGACTTCTGGAATCATATATGACAACGAATTTTCATATTTTTTACGTGGTAAAGAAGGCGTTTTAAATATACATATACCGCATATATCAAGCCTCAGTACTGAGCAGCAAGAAGCTTTAATGCGTTTAAGTACAAGATTACCAGCATTTCGTAAACTTACTGATAATGTACATAATAATACAGAATTTAATAAATGGTTACAATCTCCGACACCAGAAACATGCGTACCAAAACTATGGGATGAAGAAAAGCCAAGTATGCAAATTGGAACAGCTTTAAATGAACTCTTAATAATTCAAGCATTTAGGTAAGTACATTAGATGAAGAATAATTTTTATTTATTTTTAATATACCAATTTTTTTATATTTGTTGCGAAGAGCAACGACATGCCTTTTATGTGAGGTATTGGGTGAGTTACTGCAAACGAGAAAAAGAAAAAAGAAATAAAAGGCCTTGAAGACGAAAATAAAAAAAAAATAAATAAAAGTCGCGCATAAGCTACGCAATGAATTCGCCTCGCGGGGCAACAGCCTAAGGAGGCTCAATCTGAACGGTTGGCCGTAATACGCGTATCCGCGATTTCTTCCGTGCAGGAAAGACTTGATCAAAAACAGAATTTACCGATGGGAATAGCACGAACAGACATCCGGACCTACATTAAATCCGTATTCTGATCACGAGACTAAAATTAAAAAGAAAAGCAGAGCTAAGAGAACATTATATCTAAAAGACTAAATAAGAAAGCATTGACGCGTCAAACGTCGAAGGGGAGAGGCAGGGTTAAATCACGCAAAACGCAAGCGGAAATACGAGCCACGCGAATGTAGGAAGACCGAAAAGACACGCGACACTTTCGAACCCCACTCTTTGCTTTCGCTATGTCTAACAAATGTACGCATTGATGCACTGCGGCTAACGGTTTAAAGCACCTTTCAAACACATGGCCGAATCAAAGAGCTGGATTGGCAGGAAATTGATTTTCCCCGGGCTAGCGTTCTGAAGTTTTCTGCTAATTAACGGCAGCGATTGCATGAGTTTCTCGAGAGACATGAAAAGAATCAGTCGAACTTGAATTGAAGCGCATGTCTTTCAAGCTCAAACAATTTTACGCTGCAAGAACGCGCGGTTATGTAGCTTGAATTATAATTCCAATCACGAAGATAGGTAGCTTGACAAGCGAAGCACCAGTAAAAATGTCACTCGGTGCTGTTGCTCAATGCGTTCACCAAGAATGCATACAGTAAATCGTGGAGGAGAAAATGTAATCAATTAGTGAAACAAACTTGCATTTGATTGAACTCAGTACCCAATGCGCACTCTTTTCCCACACCTATGTGTATCGCGAAATGAACTCGTGTGTGTCGTGCTAAATTCGAGTACAATACATAAAGCATATATGAACTACGTAATTTTTATATGAAAGTAATTGATGTATGTTTCAAGCTAATAATTTACTTCCTTTTTTAAATTCATTTATTATATAATAATCTTCAGTGTTCAGAAATATAATTTATCTAGACTAATACGATTTATAATGATTTATAATAAGTAAAATATTTTTTGTAATTCATGATAAATTATTGTATTGAAATTTTCTAATATATTTTTATACATTTTCAAAAATGAATAAATAATTTTTCTATGGAATAATTAAATTTTGATCATCTTCAATTCACAATAAAATAAAATTGTCATTTTAAAACATTTAAAATTAAATACCATTATTAGGTCAATTAAATTATTGTTTGTTTAATTTAATAATAAATATATTAAATTACTAGTGATACATAAAATTAATAAAAAATTTTCTCAAAGGCCTGATAGAGTTATTGCAGCTGCAACTTTAGTAGTGACTTCCGTTTTTGGAGAAACATTCATGAGCGCAGCAGAAACGGAATTACATTTTTCGAATGTTGTAGAAAATGAATTAAAATCGTCTATACCTGCATTACTATGTTCTGTACCAGGCTTTGATGCATCTAGCCGTGTTGATGATTTAGCAGCGGAATTAGGTAAACAAATTGTAAGCATTGCAATTGGCTCTACAGAAGGATTTAGTCAAGCTGATAGAGCTATTAACATCGCTGTGAAATCTGGTAGATGGGTAATTTTAAAAAATGTACATCTTGCACCACAGTGGCTTGTCCAATTAGAAAAAAAGCTCCATAGTCTTCAACCACATCACAATTTCAGATTATTTTTAACGATGGAGATTAATTCTAAAGTACCTGTAAATTTACTTAGAGCTGGACGTATTTTTGTTTTTGAACCACCACCAGGAATAAGAGCAAATTTATTAAGAACTTTTAACACAGTACCAGCTTCTCGAATGATGAAACCACCAAATGAAAGGGCAAGATTATACTTTTTATTAGCATGGTTTCATGCCATCGTACAAGAACGTTTACGTTATGTACCTCTGGGATGGGCAAAATATTATGAATTTAATGAAAGTGACTTACGAGTTGCATGTGATACTCTTGATACCTGGATTGAATCTACAGCTATGGGAAGAACAAATCTTTCACCTGAAAAGGTAATAAATGAAAATATATATTTTAATTTATTTTATTTTATCTGTAATGTATATTATATAAATAATTTATATTTTAATAACATTATTTACTGTAATCGAACGCGAGAAGGGGGTGTGGACAGCGGAGAGAGCGGGCGGCGCAGAGCTGTCTGCCAGCCAAATTAGGAGGTGATTGGCGGAACGGGGGGAGCATCGGGGAGTGGGGAGGGGACCAACGCGGGAAGTAATTAGCGCCACGACAGGGGAGGGTCGCTCGCGTCGAAGAGGGAAAAACCGCAGGAGGAATGGGAACAAAGGAAAAAAGAAGTGAAGGACATTCAGCGGAGGAAGGAGGTCAGTATCGTCTGAGCCTTCGGAAGGAAGAGTCGACGAGCTTTATGAGAAAAGGAAAAAAGCACAGCACGCAATAGCAGAACCCCAAGGAACGGAGGACACGAGCCGCAACCCCGCGAGTGAACGAGCCACCGGCACGCGTTCGAAAGGACCGCCTACACCACGAGCGACGCTGCCACGACACGGCCGGAGCCAGGTAGGAGTGCAGCTGAAAGGAACCGAAAGGAGCCACGAGGCAACGTCGCAGCCAGCGACAGCCAAGAGCCTGAAGGGAAGGTGGGAGCGCATACACAGCGCAAGGGATGAGGCCTCCACCACGACGGCGGAGTTTGGCGCCAAGTGAAGCTGCAACGCTAACACGTGGTGACGTCGGTAAAGGCGGGATCGGACGTACCAAAGGAGCTCGCGGGAGATTCGAAATTTAAATAGTGGACTGCGGCCAGTGACGAGCCATGCAAAGGCTAGGAGCCAAGGAAAGTGACGGGGACGCAGGAACGTGAATAATAAATATCGAATCAACCACCTGGACTAATTATTTTTACCCTAAAACTCCCACCCCATCCCAGTGCGTAACATTTACAATAAAAATGGTTGAATTAAATAAAAATTAAATAAATTTACTTTACATTATTACGTATAAAAATGTATAGATGTTAATACAATATTTTAATTTTTTACATACTATAAAAAATGATTTGATAGTCTTAGAATATTTATTATTAATAAACATACAACTTGGGTTAAGTTCTGTACTATATTTTTTGTTTTAATTTTTTATCAGAACTCTCATTATTATATGCATTGGGTAACTGCAACTGGGATATTTGTGTATAGCATTGGAAAACAAAGTTTTTAAAATAGCGAATAAACGTTGGCATATATTGCTGTATGACTATACTAGTCCTATCAACATATCAACATATTACAGTTTTTTCGAATCCGAAAAATATTATTCTTAATACTAACTGATATCATAAAGTCATTGTATACAATTTTATTGTATATTATAACAATCGTGAATGAATATTCTGAGACCAAGTCTTACTAATGATAATCATTACTATTTATTTTATCTGTTCGTGTTTGTCGTATTTTATTTTATACTCCAATAAATCCGAAAGATTCAAATAAACGTACTTGATTCTTTTTTTTGTTGAAAATCTGAAGTTTCAATATAATTTTTTTAATCATGCCTGACAAATACTCTGAATTCATAGTTTCATATATATTGAAAGGTAATAAAGATTAATATAATTTAAAAATAAAAGTTGTTAATCTTGTGTATCTTCATTAGCAACCTTCAAAATATAGAAATAATGTACTCATAAATTTTATGTATAAACATAGGTATCGATACTATAGTAAATATAGTAGTAGAAAAGAAATCGATAAATTATAATTGTAACTTATTTTATCTCAATGAAGTAAAGACTCATCGTATCGATGCTTGTTTTAGTAATATATAGCATCGAGGTATATTTGCATCAGTAGTAACACATGAATACAACCAGTGAATGATAGATTTAATAATCAGAGTGAATTCTAATTGCAATTGATTTTAAAGTTTTTGTAGTAGAATAGTGATAATGGTAAACTGATGCAATTTCTTGTAGTTTGCATTCCTGTGCCATAATCTGTGACCCACGAAGTTTTAAAATATTATAGAGTATTTACTCTATCCGCAAAATTAACTACTTTATTATTTTGAAACTCTGCTTTTCAAACTTTTGATACTGATTATTAAAGAACTATCAATCACTGTTCATATACTTTTCTCAAAAGTAAACGGAAACAGATTTTTTATCAAACAATATTTTAAGAAAATTTCCACTTTCTTTTCTATTATGATGACGTTATATATTTACAATATCATTGTAAGAAATAAATAAAATTTAATTATTTTTCTTTAATTATAATTTTTTTATTTGTAATATTTGCATACAAATGTGAAATTGAAATATTACTATATTAATAGGTTAATTTATTTATATTTAATATATTTCTAATCGTAATAATTATAATTTTAATTTATTACGTTTCTAGATTAATGTTTGCATTAATTTTTTAGGTACCATGGGATGCACTTATTACATTAATGTCGCAGTGTATTTATGGAGGTAAAATTGATAATGATTTTGATCAACGATTACTAATGTCATTTCTTCGAAAACTTTTTACTCCCAGATCATTTGAAGCTGATTTTGCTCTTGTTGCAAATGTTGATGGTGCATTAGGTAATCAACGACATATAACTATGCCAGATGGAACAAGACGAGATCATTTTCTGAATTGGATTGAATCATTATCTGATAAACAAACACCATCTTGGCTTGGTTTACCAAATAATGCCGAAAAAGTTTTGTTAACTACACGAGGTACTGATTTAGTATCCAAATTGTTAAAAATGCAGCAGTTAGAAGATGAAGATGAGTTGGCTTATAGTAACGATGAATCTTTAGATGTTCATCCAGAAGCGGAATCTGATGGACGACCGTCTTGGATGAAAACTTTATATAATTCAGCTTCAACGTGGCTTCAACTTTTACCGAAATGTTTAGTTACTTTGAAAAGAACAGTAGATAATATTAAAGATCCATTATATAGGTACTTTGAAAGAGAAGTAAACAGTGGCTCTAAATTATTGGAGGATGTTATCCATGATTTAGAAGATGTAGTTCTAATTTGTCAGGTAATTTTTTCATATATATAGTTTATATTTAAAAATTTTCGTTTTTGAAATAATGAATAAAATAAACTTTCTTTAATAATAAATCTATGTTTTAATTATTTTAATAACAACGAAGGTATTTTTTGTGCAATATGGTAAAAATGATAGATATTTTTTTTTAATTTTGTTTTATGATACAGATTTTGGTTTTAAAATGAAAGTACAAAAATAAACTTAAAAGTCAGTTCTGGACGATAGATTACGTTTATAGCAGAAACTTGAAAATATGAACTGTTGTATTGAACCACGTTAATACGTCATTAATGCTTAAAATTTTGAAGTAAATTAAGAGTTTTATAATCTGTAACCTTGTGGACAAATTATTGAAGGTTATAGCGTCACTAATATTATATCTATTAACTTTACTACTCATTTTCACATAAGTTCATAACTCGAAATTTTATTTTGGACAACATAAAAATAATTTGTTTTATTTGAATCAAAATACTTATTTTATAACAAGTTTTCTTTTACATATCATAGATTTGTAATAAAATATACAAATGATAAAATTAAAAACATCTATGAATTCGTTACAGTATCTTCAATATTCGTGTATTCTTTTTAAAAATATTGGATGTTTTTTTTTAATTGAATTTAATATGAATAAAATATAGAAATTTATGAGCATATAAATTACATGCATTATAAATCATGGAAATATCTAAATAATAGATTAATTTAATATATTTTTAGGGAGAAAAAAAACAAACAAATTACCACAGGACAATTTTATCGGAGTTAATAAAAGGAATATTACCTATCGGTTGGAGAAGATATACTGTACCGCGAGGATGTACTGTAATACAATGGATAACTGATTTTAGTCACAGAATTTCACAATTACAAGAAGTATCAAGATTAGTTTCTCAAAATGGTGCAAAAGAAATTAAAGTAAATAAAACATATTAATAAATATAATAGTATAATGGTGAAATGTATATAAGGCTTTATATTGTGTTAGTTAAAAACGGTTTATCCTCATTAATGTTTAGAGCCTCTGAAATAAAAAATAGATTTACATTCTATAGCTCTGTTATATACTCTTTCTCTTTATCATGTATTTATTAAGTAATGAAGTATTCATTTAGGGCTCGTATATTTTGTGGAATGAATAATACTATTGATAAAAAATTAAGTATTTTTCGACAGATTGATTTAAAATAGAATATAAAGAGAATTAAAAAATCTATTATATATATTGAATTTTTAAGTCGTGAAATTAACTTATTTTAAAATTTTGTTTATTTTTAAGGTAATATATTAAATTTTTTGCAATAATATAAAGCATTTTATAATATTTTTATCATTATTGAATTCGATCATTTTTCTTATTTTAAAGCATTTTATTTTTGAAAGATATAGTTTTTCACAAAAGAAATAAAATATAGCTTATAAATTTAACTACTTTTTTAAATTAGTATCTGAATAAAGTATTTGCTGTAATAATAAATTAATGAAATTTACTTTTGCATTAGTTAAAGTTATATTCTCACTTTTTATAAGATGAACTTATTAAATATACCTTTTTTAATATTACGAAAAATTATTAGTATTACAATTAAACTGAGTATCTAATTCGTTATTTATGCCATAATAAAACTAATATTATAAATATCGATATTAGTTTAAAAGCAACAAGTAAAGTATAGATAATGAAAATCAGATGTATTTAAAAAATTTTACTAATTCAAATAATGTAAATTAACGAAAAAAATGTGTATCGTTGACTTAAAACGTACGATTTATATCGTATACGTAAGTAAATATACGATAATACAAAATCATATTGAATTATATTTAAATAAATAAATTTTTATTCAATAATTTTTTTAAAATCATAACATAAATTATTTCTTTGCCATTAAATTTATAACATAACATGATAACATAAACACTGTATCGTGCTATATTCCAGATAAATATTTTAGAATGTTTTATTTAATGATGTAAATGTAACTATATTTTAACCTATTTTATAAAAATGTAAAATTATTTATTAATGAAAGAAAATTTAAATTTACTGAACGTCATGAACGAAAATTAAAAAAAATGAATTCTAAAAAATTTGACAAAAATTTAATATAAATTTTGAATATCTTACAAGCGTTAACAATTTTTGAATTACTTGTATATGTAGCATTTTTTATGTTGATTTTAAAACGTTTTGATCCAAAAATAAAAAAATATAATTAAAAATTTTTGGAATATGTATAATAAACTATAATAATTAACATTTAGTTTAATACTTTTATAGAATTATCCTGTGTGGCTTGGTGGCTTATTCAATCCAGAGGCTTACATTACAGCAACAAGACAATGTATTGCACAAGCAAATAGTTGGTCTTTAGAAGAATTACAGCTAGATGTTTCAATTTGTAATTCAAATCATGTACGTGACGATTTTACTTTTGCTGTAACTGGCTTAAAGCTTCAAGGGGCGCAGTTTAAAAATAACCAGTTATATTTAGCATCTACTATTATGACAGACTTGCATATAACTATGTTACGATGGGTGTGTTCTACTGTCACGGAAACAAAAAATAAGCTAGCACTACCAGTTTATTTGAATAGTACTAGAACAGAATTACTATTTACAATTGATCTAAATATTGCACCTAGTCAAGATCCTCATAGTTTTTATGAAAGAGGAGTTGCCATTTTAACGTCAACTGCTCTAAATTAATATTTAAAAAATTTTTTTACTTCATTTATTGTTATTAAAAAATGTTACTCATAAACATTTAGAAATAATACATTTCAATTTATTTAATAGCAAAAATTATATAATATATTCTAATATATTTTAACCTCAATATTATTCACTTTTTATATAATTTCAATATTTACTTAATTATATCAAATATATTAATGTTTTCATTTATTTACATTTTATATAATTTAGTTTTCCATTATATCTATTAAATATTATAGTTAATTATATTTATTATGTGAATTATTTACGTGTATTTTTCTTTTGTATATAACTTTATGTTACTATCTGTAATAAGTTTTAAAAAAATTAGTTAATTTATGATATGTTCTGTCGCGTTTTTTTTATGCATTATGATTAATTCATTTTTTAATTTGAACATATAAGAATATCAGTATAGCGATTTCTTTTGTCTTTTATGTTATTTATTTTACGACTATGTATTTTTCTTATTTCTATTTTAAAGTAATGACTATCGTAAAATTAACCTCAGATCATTCTTGTTTAATTTCTTATTATTGGTAATATATATGAAATTTACGAGAATATATTTCTAGCCAAATCGCTTTTTTAGTTGCTTTGACAAATCTATAATTTCTTATCTGTTTGTTTATTGTTGATTTTTTTTTTTTTTTTTATATTAGCACAAATATATGTAGAAATATTTTTACATCTTTAAAATTATATCAATTTTTTATTCTCGAATTACTTTTACATCTACATTTTAATTTATAAATTTGATCAATAAATATTTTATTGCATAACTTTGTACTGATGTATTTCTATTTTGTATGACTATACGAGTTCATATATTAATACGTGTTTTTGTTTGTTTTTTGTATGTATATATTTATAATCCTTGATAATGATTAAGACTATTATTTGATTCAAGTTTTAATCGTTTTGTTTCCATATATTTTTAGTCCTTTTTTTACATCATCTATTATTAAACTATCGAATAGTTCCCACTGCATGTCTACTCTAATAAGCTCGAGTATCAATATATTTAATAAAATGTTTTTGCGTTTCCTAATTAAAAAAAAAATTTTTTAATGTTTTTAAAAGAGTTAGTAGTTTATTAAAGAAATTATTTGATTTGTCATGCGATCGTTATAATATGTGGAAACGCCAACGAATATCTCAATTATGTATAAATGAAATAAAGCGTAAATGTAAAAAGACTTATAGAGCTGAAGAGTGAAGTGCACGTGATTATCTTTAATGGTGCATTTGTATTACTTGACTTGTGAGTTGCTCACAAGTAACAGCTGCACGCCAATGACGGTGTAATAACCTTAAAATGCTTGTCCCAGAAGTAGATAGCTACATACCAGTGAAAGTTTGTCAACTGAATGCCAGTGTATCGCGTATAATTTGAGCTTGTAACAGAACACACTGCGACCTTTGAAAAGTCTAGAAGGACATACCTAGGTCTTACCGGCACTGCTTTCCTAGTCGCTACCACGGTTCTTTATGTATACTAGCACAGACAACGTCTGGCTTACTTATGTACGTCCGAATAGCATAAATATTATTTCAAGCTTAATATATATATTTATAGTTTTGGGTATAAGCGAATTCAATTGGCCAGTAACGCGCGTTAGTTTATATGAAGGCTTTTTCTTCCATCAATATAAGAAGTTTTTTTTGTGTCTGTTTTAGACTAGATCTAAATGAAAATGATTATTTAAAAAATATCTAAAGTATTAATTATTCATTGACAGCTTTATCCTTCATCGATTCCCTAAATTTACTAATAATATCAAACGCTACAATTTCATGGGTTGTTAGAATCTATAAATTTTATGGAAATACAAATCTGATAGAACTAAAAGCTTTGACATTCAGTAACATCACCAATATGAGAAACTCAACTTTTTACCTAATGAAACAATATCGTCGAACTTACAGATATACGTGCGCATACGCGTAAATAAATTAATTATTGAAAAAGAAAATAATAAGTGGAAGAAAAAAAGATGTTAAAATAAAAATATATAAATTGATTTAAAATATTAAGATAATAATTTAACCTATCATATTATAATTTTGATAATTATGTATCTTATTTATAGAATACTTGCTTCGTTAGTTATTAATGTAAATTGTCTACGATTCTAAGACTGGTTTTTTGTCTTTTTGTATAACGTAAAAGTTTTGAAATCATAAAAAAATCGCGATTTCTAATTTCAAGTAAAATTTTATCAGTATCATTGATTTAAAATTAAATCAATCTTGATCAATACTTTTTTTATACAAATGAAATGCATATAAACTATTTATTGTCTTTATATAATATATTACGTTGAATTTTACAATATAATTTTTTAAAGATATGATAGAAAAGAAGCTTTTAAATAAGTGTAATAGATATTTTTAAAAAAGAGGTATAATAAATTTACTAACTTCATAGAAGAAATCTGTAATTAAAATTTGTAGAAATATTTATGCGAAATAAAGAAATATTTAGTTGTATTTAATTAGAGGAAAACTTAAAAATGACATTAATGCACATTTTTTTGTATTCACATATAATTTTTTCGTACATTCTTTTAAAATTAAAAATAATTTAATGTAATAACTAAACAATATATAGAAAAAATATAAATAGATTATGTAGTTTACAATTGAAGTTCAAACAAATTCAAAAACCAATCCGTAAATAGCATTTTTTTGAAATGGTAACTTCAGTGCATCTAAGTTTACATTTAACTGATTGGTTCAAATTAATTGAGGGACTTGTTATTTTTATAACTAATATCATTTTTAAATATCAATTACCAAAAAGAAGATAACCATGCCTAAAAGACCAGAACATTTAGGACCACCTGAATTAGTAAATACATATAGTTTATTAAATATTTTATATTTTCTACAATTTATAATACTGAAATTTTAATATAAATAAATAAAATTAATCCGATAGTTTTATTTTACATTTAAATTTGAATTTAATATATCTAAATAGTTTTAAAAGTTTTCGTTTTCTTATTATTGCTTAATTTGGAATTTAATGGTGTAATATAATAAAAAGATAACAGCTAATAACCTTAAAGTCTATGTATACTATTTGTGATTTTAAATATATTATAATGAATATTTCAATTTATATTGTTACTCACATTATTTTTTACATTGCAATTTTACTAACAATACTTGAATATTTTATTTTCCTTAATATCTTAATAAATAATCAATATATATTTTAGTTTGCAATAAACATTTAAAAGCTTTAATTAATTTATTTTACAGCAATGCTTTTGAAAGGTTGTTATATGTTTTAAATTTATAATCAAATATTTAATTCATTTTAGAGAAACCAAGAACTCTATATATGTATGTAGTTTATTTCAAAAATTTATAATATAAAATGTATATAAATATGTTTTTATTTATATGTACAATTTATGTATATATATATATATATATATATATATATATATATATATAGCTATATATTTATAATTACACTTAAAATACTTATGGATGGTGAAGAATAAATTTTATTTTAATCATAAGTTAATTAAAAAAACATGTATATATTTTAAATATAAATGGTTAATTTAAGATTTTATTTAAATATTTTTTATTAAATTACTATATTATAAAAAAACGGATTAAACATTTGAAGAAATTAATATAATAAAAAATATAAAACTTTTCTAAGACTTATTAATTATCAGTTAGACTAAATGTAAAAAAACAACAAAATATATATAATTAATATTTTGTTTGTATAGTATTTAATTCTTTTTCTAATAAAGCGATTTTTTTATATTCATAAATCTAATTTAGTTATATAATTATATAATTAATGGAATGCTAATTGAACTACATTTTCATATTCAATATTCTAGTAACTTTTATCCAAGTATTTGATTATTATTCTTTTTGAAATAGTATATATTCATATTCTTTTGAAATGATATATATTGATATTTATAATAAAATTTTGATAAAGTTCTTTTATATTATAATAATATAGAATACAATGAAGTATAATGTAACCTTTTGAAACTTTCCTTCTTTTATTTTTGTATTTTAATCAATGAAGGATGAAATTTATATATTTTGTTTCATATTGCATTAAAAGTATTTGGTATATTATGAAAAATTTTTAATTTCAAGTTTGTTCTAGAACTTTAATAAAATTAATAATAAGCTATTATATATATTATAAAAACATATAATTGTTGATTCTAGAGTTATGAAAATTATTTTTTTGTTCAAATATTTTATATATGGTTATCTTTTTTTTATCTTTGTCCATACTAGTCCAAATTAGTTGACTACAAGCAGTGTAATTTCTAAATAAAATATGCAAGGCGAGAGAAGAAAATGAAAATTATAAAGTAATACAAGTTTTTAATAAATAAATTGCGTTATAATTACTTATTTATGACATAATTTTAAATCTAGTATTCTAAAATTAAAAATATTTTTTTTTATTTATTTTTATTTTTCTACATGTAGTATGTAAATTTTACGTACTGCAAATACTGTTTTGATTTTATTTATAAATTTAATATAATTTATCATTTAATATATGAGTATACAAAATTCGTGATCGACTTACAATTGATAACGTTATAAAGTTCCATTACAATATTCCAAGTTATGCCTCCATAGTTGCTGGTAGCCAGGAACATCTCTTGATTTACCTACAATTTTATGAATAAACCAGCTTGCTCCATAGGCGTCCGTCAGTTGGTCGCGTTTCTCAAGATTCTGTCGGATTTCTCACAAATTTACATTTGACATAGAACGCACTCAACGCTTATACAAAAATGTGAAAGCATGCTCAGCTAAAACAATTATAGAATTATGTACGTTGCCGAAACTATCTCGCAAATGTATGAGGCTTGCTTGCCTTCCTAGCAGTTTACTGCATCCCGTATTTTCTTCTCCACTTCCAGAGTTTCTCATGTCCTCAGACCTTCTACATGTCTACCCCTGACCTATATCTTATATGTGTTTTTTTCTGAAAGAGATAAGGGTTACCTTTAAAATCTATTACGCATTTCAAAACCTTTACAACTTATCCAAATTCTGAACAAATACGGTGTTGATTTTCTTAGAAATTAACCATTTGCGTATTATATACGTAACAATAATAAATTTAGTTTAAGCTTAAGTTTAGTTTATGCAAAAAAATTGTTATTGATAGGGTTTTCCCCCCCCTTATAATCCGTAGGATATGTTTATGTATATTCGGATTCAGAGTATTATATAACATTTTAAGTTCTGATGAAAATAAAAAAATAATAAATTTAGAAATATTAATATTAAGTAAATATTAATTATAATATTATTGTAATATATTAATTAATACTTTAATGGCGTAAATTATTACAAAAAGATTTTTTAATAAAGAAATAAAATTAAAATATTACATACATTAAGATTATTTTTTATCTAATATTTATTTTAAAAAATAAAAAGTAATTACAATATCTTTTTTCAGTTTTATAATGACGTAGAAGCAATCAAATATACAAACAGGTAAAAAAACTTTTTTTATCATTTCTTTTTTAATCCTATTTCTATAGCGCTTTTTATAAGTAATTATTGATACAGAAATGTTAAATTTTCGTTAAACATTATTTTCAGAGAAAGTTTTATTATATTATTAACCTGTACATATAATTTAAATATAAAAATTTTTGAATTTAATCATTTTTGTAGAATATAAGTAGTACATTATATTAGATAATAAAAGCTAATTATTAAATTATTTTAAATTATTTTAGCTCTAGAATTATAGATATTCAAATGAGAATGTGTGAACGAGCTGTTGAGCTCCTATTATTGCCTGAAGGTAAATCTTGTTTATTGTTAGATATTGGTTGCGGCTCAGGATTAAGTGGAAGTGTACTGGAAATGAAAGGACATTTTTGGATTGGTGTAGATATTTCTCCTGCGATGTTAAGTATGATACAATATAGTATATTATAATAATATTTTAATTCTATTTCAATTTTTTTGATTCTTTAAAAAAATATAATATTGAATAAAATGATAAACAATTACTTGTTCAATTTATTTCAATAATAAAAATTAGTTCATCTTATGAGAGTATCATTAAATCTACCTTAAAATAAAAGCAAAAAAATAAAATTGTAATGCAAAAAACACGATAATTTTATTGAAGAATCTGGCTCAATTATTTTTAAGTTATAATGGAAACATTGCAAAGACAATAGTAATATCACCGCAAAAGTTCTTCCTTAGATATAAGAGACCTCAACGAGACTGAAGTGCTTCTCCCCTTCCAACTCTTTTAGGGAATAGGAATAAGATAAAAACAATTAAATAGCACTCTCTTTCACTCTCTTATTAGTATTCACATAGTGCTTCTACTCACCTACGGATCCTGTAAAGAGCAGTGATCGTGATCTCCATCAATACAGTTGCGGCGCGCAATTATAACAGCTTCGTAATCTTGAAAACTTCAAAAGTGTCATCTGTCATCTTCCTCTCAATTCGTTATACATTTCTTGTGATCACATCAGCAAATGTCTTTCTCATCAGTATTTTCGCTATCGCCGCAATCAATATCCATGAAAAAAACGCCGTAAATTCTACATTAACCCTTAATGCTAATGTAGAAACCTACGGTACCGATGCATAATCAATCGTGCAATTTGTACCCATCACCAACAGTAATATAAAAAATTTTCGACAGCAGTGTTGCGAATCCGCGCACAAATCAATACTAAACAATAACTTACGTTAGTTTAAATTAAGACATTCTAAATTCTAAATTCCTTACCCGAACGTCGATTCTCTTCAGAGATAGACAGACCCGTTAGAATGAATTATTTACTTAGATCATTTATCTTACCTAAAATCAAATTTTGCAATTAATAATTTATGTTAGATAATTAAATCTTTAAAAAAAATATTTTCAGCAATTGGTATCCAGCGAAAGGTAAAGGGTGATACAACATTGGTTGATATGGGACAAGGAATACCTTTCAAAACCGCTAGCTTTGATGGAGCTATTAGTATTTCTGCCTTGCAGTGGCTTTGTAATATAAGTAATAATAAACAAATACTATCTAAGCGATTGCATATATTTTTTAGTACACTTTTTGCCAGCTTATCAAAATTTGCTCGAGCAATTTTCCAATTTTATCCTGAAAATGATGAACAAATAAATATAATTACTAAAGCTGCTACTAAAGCAGGGTTTTTTGGAGGAGTAATAATTGACTACCCAAATAGTAATAAAGCTAAAAAAATATTTCTAGTTTTAATGACTAATAATTACAGTATTTCTTCAGGAATGACTGAAAAACATCAGCTTACTGTAAACAAATCTACTAAAAGGTATTACCATATTTATTAAAACTCGTTAAAATTAATAATGTATATGTATATCTACAATAATGTATATGTATAAATTATTTTTAATACCAAGAAACTTTTTTCAGAAAACCTAATAGTAAAGGAAACATTATGAATTTAAGAAAGAATTGGATTTTAAAAAAAAAGCAAAAAAATTTGAGAAAGGGAAAATGTATCAAGTTTAATTCGAAATACACCGGTCGTAAAAGAAAAAATATGAATACAACATAAAAAAATGTATTATACATTAATTATCCATATATAAATATGTAAAATGGATGATATTTGTTTTTAATTATAAAATTAAAATCGATTATAATTTTATATTTATTTCATTACTATTGACTATTAAAAATTTAGTAAATTATTTAAGGATAAAAAATATATGTTAATTATAAATAGTAATAGTTTGTCATGCACGTAATAAATAGCTTTTTAAAGAAAGTATGGCATTATGAACGAAATCGATTTGAATAAAATAGAATTTTTAAATAAATAATGTAAAATGACTAAAAATAATAAAATTATATTGCTTTCAGATTTTTTTTTGATAAAAATTTTTAAAGAAATATGTATCATTTTTATCTGACTTCGGTAAGTCGTCTGTTAAATTAATTTTTTCCAACAAGTTTATGTATATTCATGAATGGCTATATTTTTATATATTTATATATTCTATTATTAATGACAGTAGTATATGTTAGTGTTCGGAATTTTGAGGGCATTTGGCATAAACTAGGTAGGTTAGCCATACCATAAAATTAGGCAGGAAAAAGGGAAAATTCCCAAACCAGTTAGTCTTTTGTGTGTCCCTTCTGAAAGATACTTTGGTTTGTGAGCGGCTCTTGGCAAGTCGAAGAAAAGTACTGCATAACCACATTCTTGATCTTATATTTAATATTTGGAGTCAGGAAATTTGTGTTGTGGTGTGTGCGTTAGTAGATACGTGTGAGGTGTATAAGCTTCCTTTCCAGAAGGAAGAAGCAGTTTCCCTGGGAGTCATTCTTCCAGTGATTAGTTCAAGATCACGATGGTGATTGCCACATAATTCAAGGTATTCCATGAGACGTTGCGAATGAGTGGGTGTTTGCGATCACACGAAGAAACCAAAGTTCGGTTTTAAAGAGTGCAGATCCGAGACGCACCCCATCACGAAAGAGGAGACTTTCGAGCAAGTACTCATTGTTAAGTAAATACGAAAGCTCCCACGATAGCGACGCAAAATAATTATCGTTCAAAACTTATAATTAAATAAATAATTATTCAAATTATTAAATTATAATAAATGTGTATTCGTTCTCTTCCCCCACTTTCTTTATATTCATTTGTATAAACACATATAGAAGGAACTGAATTAAGTAACAGTAAAATTCATAACAATTAGTTAGAACTTTCTTCACCAGAGTATATGTTATTCGCGTATTTACTTTGAAATTTCGTTTTTTATTTTACTGTTCCAACGCTTCTCTACTAGTAGATTATCGGACTTGCACAACTTGCATTCATGAAAAAAACTATTACTTACTATTACATTACTGTCGCATACACAATCGACATCTTCAAGTCTGTAGAATTCTTGTTATTTACAATGGTTACTTTCTTTTATAATTTTCTGCAATGAATTTATTTATAATAATTTTTTTTTGGACATTTTAAGATTAATAGTTTTTACTATACTAAATTAATTTGCTTAAAAGGATTATATTGGTTTTACTTTGATATTTATAAATTTTTCTTTTTTATTATTTGTTTATTATAATTGTATTTTAAATTCTTAATTTTACTTTCATTAAACTTTCAATTCGTGTGCCTTTCTGATTTCATTATTTCTAGTTCGTTATTATACATACATATATATATGTCTTTTTAAAAAAAACTTCCGGTATAAGGCCTACAGACTTGATGAATGGCCATACTGATATAATGACTATTAAATTAATTATTATAAAAGTTGTTATTTGCCCAATAAAATATTACTTATAATATAAATTTTATTCTATATAAGCCTTCATATTATATCCTAATATATTACCGTTATATTATGACGATCGCCATTCCCGCTTAAACACAAAGAAATAAAATTATAAATAGAGATCTCAGTGTGTAACGAAGTATAAAATGATATTAGACTTCATACATGATTGCCTTCTCAGGACTGTAGCTTGAAAAAGTCTAAAAAGTTTGCAAGATTATGTTGCGTAGAACGAACATTGTAATTTAGCCGTTGTAGTAAAGTACAAGTGATTGCCTATTAGGAATAATTTCTCGCGCTAAAACGTATAGGACAATAATATCTATTGACAAAAGTTAGAGTTTAACACACTTTAGAGTGTATGTTAATATGCGAATGTACTATAGTTTGAGAATCCGTAGGGTATTAGGACGATCATCAATCAACCCCAATAATTCTTTTTGCCATAAGAGGTTGTAGTGCATCAATTTTATCTATGAAAAATTACACGCGTCTACTTTTTAAAAGGCGTATTTTTGGTACTTAATCCGTGAGCAGACATGAGCAGACGTGAGCTATACATAATTAGATGTGTGTCAGTTAATTGCTAGTGCATAATGTAAGTACTCTCTAATGCGTAATTTAAATATCTTTATATTTTCTAATATAATCGAATGCGACTGGCCAGTCATATCAATTAGTATATAAGACGGCTTTTTTCTCCTTGAACACACAAGGTAGTTTTTTTATTATTCTTAACAGTTTTTTATTAGGATTATTAACAGTTGCTTAAAATATGGATTATTAACAGTGCCTAAAATATGGATTATTAATTGACAGCTTTATCCTTCACTTATCCTATATATCACCAACTTGTGTAAGTGGGTATTATAATAGTCGTATTATTGGAATCTGGCGTCTACGAGTATGCGTGTACAGTGGTATAGTGACGTTACGCGTATGTAAATGAACCGTGCACCGAATATTGTATGGACTTGTCAAATTTAACGTGACTGTAAGTTCTTCATAACTGTATAATAATCTGTTCTGTTTTGACCTGTACGACTGGGGTAGTGTCCACGCGTGGTAGTATTGGTATCGACGATTGCAACCAGGCGCAATGCAAACTAGTAAACAAAAAAAAGGTTCTACAAATTTCCTTCACTGCACGCCCCTTCCAGCTCTAAATCACCGCAAGATCGTGGTGAGCGTTGTAAGATTACACTATTTATTAAAAATAATATTAAATGCTGCAACAAAAGTTGGTTATAATTTTATTTTATTCATCTTTATAATTTATATTGATTTTAATGTTATAAAATTAATTTTTATAGTTTAGTTTTACATAAGTTTATTATTATAATCGAAAAATAAATTAATGAATTTATATATATTTTATAAAATTAATTTTTATTTCATACAGTAGTACGATATCATAATACTTTAGTTATAATATGTACTTTGTAAATATAAATATACTTAATATTTTACATTTATTTTTATTGCATAGTGTAATATTAGTTAATTATCATTTTTATGTATTTTTGATGTTATATATTATTTCAACGGGATTGTAATATTATTAGAGTATCTTTCTATGATTTTAACATATATTATACTATATTATACTTTCAAAAATATATAGTCTAGATTAATCTTATCAAAATTATAGATTAAGAATTAGATTGCAAGCATATTTAAAAATATAAAGAAAATTTAGAAGAGTAGGTTTAAAGCCAAAATTATTGAAACTTTCTCATAATCTTAATTTAATATTGCGTGCAATAATTTTATTCAATATATTAAAATAAAAAAAAAATTAAATACATTAAATAACAATTTAGTAAAAAATGCTATAACATTTTTTTAATGTAGTATATTATTATTGACATTTAATTTTTTAATATTGTAAATTTAATAGCTCACTACAAGTTGAGTTTGTAGTTCATATAGATATTGATAGTACTCTTCTCGAAGAATATTGTAGATATATTTTGAG
The DNA here is from genome assembly GCA_018883505.1 of Ceratosolen fusciceps. NCBI lineage: Eukaryota > Metazoa > Arthropoda > Insecta > Hymenoptera > Agaonidae > Ceratosolen > Ceratosolen fusciceps. The sequence continues at coordinate 57,440 of RCIC01000066.1, read as the reverse complement.
GTCATACGCAATATCTAAAACCTTACTGTTGTATAACTTATGTTTCTATAGAAACTAAAATAAATATTAAGCCTCCATTTAATTTAATTTAATTTTTCTTATATACTTTTACATCAAACTTTATACTTTATTTACATCAAATCAGAAAAAATACATTTTTTAGTCTGTATAGGTGTTAACATCTTGGAACGTAATAAGATTATATTATCTTTACATAAAAAGAATGACAGATTGTTCAAGATCATTCCTTCATCTGCCCCTTAGAAAAAAAAAACGGGGAAGAAACAAACAAAAGATAAAAGGCTGTGGGTCTCCGCGTCCACATTGGCCGAGAAATAGAGGCCTAATTGTCCCTACGGACAAAACCCATGTGAGGAAAATGCAAGGAGAAATTTGAGTTTGAGAGTCAGTACTATTTTAAGCTGTTTAGAGAGAACAACGTAAGATTTTTCGTTACAGTGTTACCCAAATCATATAAGTATTTCAGTTAATTAGAATAGAATTTATTATAGTTAGTTATACTAGTTAATTAGAATAGTATCTGTTTTAGGTCGTGTAGCTGTAATTTTCCGTAAGAATCAGAGTGTGAATTACAATGCGAATTCACGTGTGTCAAAAACTTGCTTGTTCCTTGAATGTGCAGTTGCAAACCGGCGTGTGTGCCAAACCTCTTGCTTGTCCCCTGTGTGGGCAGCTACACACTTCACGTGTGTTAAAAACTTGCTTGTCCCTTATGTGGGCAGCTACACACCGGCATGTGTGTCAATCTTGCTTGTCCCCTGTGTGGGCAGCTACACATCGGCGTGTATATCAAAATCTGCAATTAAATTTATATCCACCTTGCAAGGTAAACGAGGTAACTTAAGGTAGCAATTGTTAATATATTTGTAATAATCCGTTGTATAAAATAATATTGGACAATATTAGTTATAAGAATTAGATGTTATGTCGCGCAATATTTGTAGACGTCTTTTTCCTTCTTTCCGATGAAAGAAGGTTTTTTACGCCTAGGACGGCTTTTTCCTCCTTCCATACAGAAGGAGGTTTTTTATGACTATAGGGAACCTTTATGATAAAGATTTCTTTTATTCTGCTTTATTTAATGTGCCAATTATAGCCAAACGCTGCAACACAGATCTTTAGACTTTAATAGCTTATTCTATACTGTTTAACAGTTGCCTGAAAATAATTTTTGTATAAATAATTTTTGTTAGTTCAAATCATCAAGACTTCTAAACTTCAAAAAATGAAATCGAATAAACAGTTTATATTTCTTTTATTAATTTATTAGCGTGTTTGTAAGAATATATTTAAAATTATATATATAAGTATGTGTTTTTTGGTATAACATACAGTTAGTTATAATTAATATTTATATAATCAAGAATTTTAAAATCTATATATTCTCTTCAATCAAATACAACAAAAAACGATTTAAAATCTATAACAAAATCGCTTGTTTGATTTGGAATGATATTATATTTATATATTAAATGAAATTATGGTTTTTATGTGCTTGCTCAATGAAGTAATTGAAAAAAAATTTCCGAAATCAATATAATACTAAAAAATTACTACTATTTAAATATTATTAAAATTTTATAAAAATGTGTAATTTATATAATAATATTGTTTATAATAATTTAAAGTTATTTTTTATTTTTAAATGGCTAATTTTTTCTACGGCAGTAAATGCGTATATGCAAATGATAAAGAAATATAAATTAGTTACTATTAAAATAATTTAACGAAAGAAATTCTTATTTATGTTTTTTATTTGATCATTTTTCAAATATATAGTATAGATATTATGTTCAATTTTGTTATATATTAAGATTTATGTAAATAAATTAAATATTTAAAAAATAGATAAGTGTGTACTAAACAACTATACGATACAACTAAACATATCACTCATGAAGTACAAAAACGAATTTAATAAATTATTAAGCATTCTTCTACGCGATAGGTATGACAGATATATATACTATGTGACATTCATTTTTAGTAAAACAAATACAGCAGTTGAGTGAATAGTTATTTTGTATTTGTTATTAGATAATTTATTTAAACATAATTCTGTTTAATCTATTTTAATTAATGTAATTTCTATCCTTTCATCATGAAACGAGAAAATAAATATTATAATTACTGACATATTTCGGTATGAATAAATACATAATTTAAGTATAGATTATTTTTAACAAATAGCACGCATAATAAATATACATATATTTAATAAATATATATTTTTATTATTTCTGTTTATATGAATACTACACATTGAATGTACATGAATAGACATTCATTTTATGATCAGTAAAATTAAACAATAAGTTTATACAAATTTTGTTTTTACAATACAAATTTTAAAACAAATGTTTTAAAAAAAAAATAGTTACATAAACATATAATATTATAAATTTTTAATATTATAATAAATATAAAAAATAGTATAATCATCAATTTAACGTGTGCAATATGCCATATATATTTAAAAAATTGAAAATTTAAATTTAAAGTTTAATTATCTTTTACAATAGAACTAACAAATTAAAATAATTTAGAATAAATTTTTACAATTAACATTTGTGTATTTAATTATATCTGCAAAATAATCTTAATACAATATTAAATAGTTATAGGTACCATTAAATTATAAATAAATTATTTAATTATGTTTACTGTTTAATAATAATAAATGTTACATTAGTGTAATAAATAAAATAATAATTATATATTGCTAGATCATTAATAAACAACAAAGATATAATAAATTATTGAAAATTTGATTGATTATGCTTAGATACAAGAGTTCATGTACATATATATAAATATAAATGTTTGTAACTTATTTATTAATTTTATAGATAATGTAATGCCTGCAATGCGAAATAGATCAATCAGTTTTGTATTTATAACTCTTATATTGTGGGCCATTGTGACTTATTTTTTAATTTTTTATGAATCTGCTAATAAAAATAAAATAAAGGTATGTAATAAATTCTTTATTGAATGCTGAATTACAGTTTAATAAAGTAATTTGTATAAGTTAAACACTCATTTTTGTATCCTTATGATTTTCTTTATTAGACAATATTAACATACATATTCTCATCCATTTATGCATACTATCGTTTTAACTCTATTCTTTTTTCGTTCTCATTTCTTCCAGTGCATTAATAACTATTCTATGAACTTCAAATTTCTATTAATACATTGCTTTATTGTATATAACATGTAATTGAAGTATAAGAACATTTATTACAGTATTTTTTTGTGGATTCATAACATTGTAGTTAGTTTCTGATCAATAAGACCTAAGTGTAAGATAGATAGATTATTATTAGATAATCTTTGGTATTCCTTGACTTATTAGCAAGAGAAGTATTAAGATACAAGATGATTTAGCAATTATAAATGATATCAGAGATTCTTTGTTGTACACTTTGAGGAAAGCAGAGATATCTGTAGTAAATAGCTCATTTCTTTATTATCCTTTTTGGGTGATATGATGGGAAGAAAAGAAATGCATAAAATAATTATTGAAGCTATCTTACAGAGAAGGATAAATCATCTTGAAGCTGTTTAATTAGGCCAAAATGAATTCGAACTTGTTTATTTAACTCTCATCTTTTTTGAAGTTGACTCTTCTTTCATCAAAAAATGTAGTGAAGACTGCGCTTCTTGTGATGGATTGGTAAAGCTAGTTGATAAAAGATGAAAACCTAATGTTTGATGTGAGAATTCCTTTATTTTACTAATGGATTTTCTCAGTGTGATGGTAGAAAAGTATAGATTATTTTTTATATTAATATAGTATTAAACAAAATTATTTGATATGAATAATTAAATGAATATTAAGAAATATGAAAATAATAAAATGAAAATTAAATGAATTCTTACAAATTTATAACGTAATTGTTAACATTAATAATCTTGTTTATAATCGTTAAATAAACGTAAATGTTCATAACCGATAATATAATATAATAATTTACAATTATAAAAGAAAAATAAGAATTTGATAAATTAATTTATTTAGACTTTAAATCTCATTTATATTATTAAATTAAAGGAAAAATATAACTATTAATCAGTAGGGCTGTAAAACTTCAATATTATGTTATGTTAATTAAATGATATTTGTAATAATCAAAACAAATCCGTTTTATATAATATTTGCTCCGGTTTTGATTTTCTTCTAGTGCCCCAATATTTCTATATTAATATAAAATTTCAATAGAAATTTGATTTTAATTTCAATTAACATTTTGAATTTTAAATTTATAATTTAATGAAAGTGTAATAATTTTCTATAAAGGTTATAAATATATATTTATTTAAGGGTTATAAATTTTAATAATGATTATGATTTTACAATCATTTTATAGTTGTATAATATCGATTGTTCGGTTAACCGAAAAGTAGATTATTCGGACTACATAATGTTGATTCACGGCAATATTTATATCTTACAAGTAATTACATAATTACAAGAGGAACTTACAAGTAATTTATTAATAATAACGATTTGAGCTCTTTTATTTAATTATAAATTTATTTTGTAATTGCCCATTTTAAATAGTTTAATGTACAATGTTGTAGTAATAATAAAGTTGTATTAACTTTTGATTTTTAAATTTTTTAATTATATTATTTTTTGGAATTTAATATTTCTTTGTATGTTTCTATACTAAGGTACTATTACTGTTATTTTAGAAACATCATTTTAATTTTTATCTTTTAATTTAAAAAAATAAAATATTTCTTCAATTTATCGAAATAAATTATCTTTTTTTTTGAAATATTGACTGTTATATCTCGGGCACGAATAGCTCGAGTCGAGGTAAGGTTCTATGTAGTTCTTGATAAAGGATTTAGAAATTAAAAGATAAACTGTTTCATAACAATAAATTAGTTTGTATTGACAAGTTCTTACAATTACGGATTTGATATTTCTTATAGGTACTGTTCAGACATCGTCTGAACAATACTACATCGGTATCCTGATATTGAACAGATATCTGAAGATACGTTAATATATTTAAGGCTAGACGAGCTTATGGTTAAGTAACATGGTCCATATAGTACAGATACACATGGAATGTACTGAGTGGTTGCAGCTTGAAAACGGGACATGTCCGCACATGTTACTCGCAGGAACTTCCTGACATATCCTGCTTGGAGGAAACGATTGACGGGAGAAGTCCTTATATGGTGCTGGCATAAGCACCTTGGATACCGAGGCTAAAATGTGTAGGGGTAAATAGTTGACGGAGGTTTCACCTAAAAGAAATGTTGGCATAAACGCTTTGACACACTTCGTGAAATGAAAAGACAGGATTCAGATTTCTTTGAGGAAGTTGCTAACTTAAAGAAGGCGGCCGGCTTGTCTTCGAAAGTCGGGAAGGAAAAACCTATCTTATCCATAAATTCGTATTATTTTATATTGAGTGAGTGCGGCAACATTATAGTTTTGTGGTAGATGGTCGCAAGATTAGATTATTGCCTAATAAGAAAATTATCCCTGTTCATTCCTTCCTGGCGGCATAATAATGGTCACTGATAAAAGTGAGGCGAGCAGTGAAGAGCAGGATCTATATTTTACTGTCTAGTTGTCCTAATCGGGTCGTGATGGACGGTGACATCGGCTCTGCAGTGCGGGGAGTTTAGTACTTGTTAGCATGGATCGTAGCGTGGAGCAAACACGCTAGTAATAGTAACGGTAGTTTCTGTTGTTATAATTATAATTTTTGACACTTTAACTTGCATTAATTTTATTTTTATGTATTTTTTTCAAAGTTATAGAAACGTATGTTTAAAATATTAAATTTTAAATATATATATATTTACGAAACTAAATAACGTCTTTTTACTGTACTTGAAAATTATTCGCAATTTATTTTACTTTAGTACAAATTGGAATCTCAAATGTTTAAATTGGATAAAGAAATAAATGAGATGGTTACAATAAATACCAAACTTCTGCATGAACTCTATACGAACAATGTAAAAACCCGTAAGTATTTTCTTAAACTGTCACAAAATTCAATTTTTTCCGTAATATCATTTACGCAATATATAATAGTATTTCGTATATATAAATATAAATATGATCATGTATTTGTTCATAAAAGGAAATTGTTTTTTGTTGAAATTTTTATATTATAATTTTATTAATTTTTTGCCTGCTATAGTTTAAAAAAGTTGCTGTAGATTATTACAGAGCCAAATGATATGTAATGCAGAGTTTTATTAGATTTTTATTTTTGAGAAGTAATAATATATAATTTAATTATTAAAATAAAAATAATAGAATTCCTGACAACTGCATTACAATTAACATTTTTGAAAATAAAAAACATGACTAAATTATCGTATCTATTTTTATTTATTTCCAATAAATTTTATTTTGTCTTCATTTTACTGTTTTGAATATATTGACAAATTTGTGCTGAATTAAGTATTATTCATTTTAAATAAGTAATTTCAAGGTATATAATGAAAAAAGAAGAAATCTAAACTAAATATCAATAGCAGAGTATAAATTAAAATAAATACTCTAATCTGTTCACCAATTCAAAATTAGATATTGTAGAATTTTTGCTTATACTTTCTACTTTAATATTAGGGACGTTTTAATTTGATGTAAAATCTATTTAATTATCATAATTTATAGTATATATTTATAATATAAGTTATAGATTTAAAATATAAGATTAATATATTTAACTATATATGGTTGATTTATTTTATATTTTAGCTTCTTTTTATATAATGTTTCAAAACTAAAAATTCTTAAAAAATTAATAGTTTGATTAACAATTTATTATTTATATTGCACAATTAATAATTTTTTAATTATTATCAATTTCATTTTTAAGGCTAGAAGTATTTTTTATACTACATAGCAATTAGAAAAACTATTAATTAGCTGCGTTTTACATTACGTATTACATTTTTTATTCTATATTATAATATTTTTTAAAATCTTATTCCAGGTAATAATTATGAAAATTCATCTTTGACTAATAAAATTGATAATTTTTTAACTAAAATGAAACAATATATAAAAATAAATGAAGAAATTGAAGTAAATTCTGTAATGTGGAATAATTCTTATAATGCAACAGGCTTAATGGTAAATATTAATTATTAATTTTATTATTTTTTTTAAGTATACATTCATATATATTTATATATAAAGAAATTATTTCAATTACTTTCATTTATTAAATAATATTACTTAAAAGACAATATATTAAAAGCAAATAAATAAATACTGCATTAATTGACATTATATTTTTTGCATAATTTTTATCTAATCTTTGGATAAACTTTATCTACTTTTGCTGATGTTATCAACTAAGCTATTATATTTAATTATTTATTGGAATTTATTTTTTATTTAATTTTTAATTCATAACAATATATTTGATATATTTAGAACACAGAATATTTCATAAAAATAATATCAAGATTAATAAGTGCATTAAAAATTAAATATATATTTTTGTTTTAGAACTTCATTAAGATATTTTCATTTAGTCATTTTTAAAGTTTCTAAATGCATAAATGTAAATAAATTTTTTTATACATTAAAAAAAAATGCTATTAAGTTATTGTGAATAAATATTTCATTTTTCGAAATTGAAGTATTTATATTGTTCGATTATTACATAAATCAGTTTTATTACAGCAACAATATAAACTTGTTTTTTTTTTACTAAAAACTGTTTTAGAAAACGTAAGTCATTTTATCTTGCAATTAATCTTGCAATTAATTATTTTTTTACTTCTTTTCTGTAGAAAATTTGTGTATTATAAAATAAATTGAATAACTAATTGATCAGGATTTATTTATATTATTTATTTTTTTCAATTTTATTTCTGATTTCATATTGTGAAAACAAGATAAAGACAGCGAATCTTTTCTGATATAATAAATATTACAATTGTGTGAAGCCGAATGAAATATACCAATAATTCAAAATATTTTTAAATCATCATATACAGTATCTTAAAATGTTATTTTAAAATAATAATGGAAAAGTGTATTATATATTACATTTTAGATTTTTAAACCTAAATAGTTAAAGTAATTTTAAATGAATCAAATTGAGAAATAGGTATATTATCAAATTATATTAAAAAAGTAAAAAAAAATATATATCTGAAAGATTATTCAAAGAATATTACGTATATGTTTTTTCTCTTATTGTAAAAGTCACATGGTTGAATTTTATATTGTCTTGCGTAAAATTAAAATTTAATATTTACATATGATTAAATTATTGAATTCAAACAATTATTATTGATAATAATTTGTAGCAATACTTTAAATAATATAATATTTAACAAAACAATTTTCGTATTAATGAAACTTATCAATTTTGTTATGAAAATATATGTATTATCTAGAACGTTTTACACAATAAAAGTCAGAAAACATTCTTTAAAACAAAAAAATTAAAAAGTGGATTACCTGTTATTGCTATATTAGTTATTGCTTGTAATAGAATAACAGTTCAACGATGTCTGGATCAATTAATTAATTATAGACCTAATATAGAACGATTTCCAATAATCGTTTCTCAAGATTGTGGTCATGAACAGACTGCTAATATTATAAAAAGTTATGGTAATAAAATCATTTTTATACAGGTATGTATTTTTTAATTCTGCAGTTTCTTAAGCATTACTAGTCACATTGTAATTTTCATTAAACTTTAATAAATAGCATTTATTACATAATTACATTTATAAAAATTAATAAAACTAATTTAATTAATTAATAAAATATATTATTCGCTTTATTGGTTACCTAATAAGTGTATAATAAAAGGTTTTTTATATTTATTAATTTTTATATTGAAATTGATATTAATTCATTATATAAATATTTAAAATTTATTAAATTTTTTTTTATTAAAGCACCTATTTTTTAAAATAATTTGATATTTTTTTTATTATAATTAAATTTTTTTATTATTTATAATTTTTATTTATTTATACATATATTTATTTGTAAAAGGCTCATTTTTGTACATTAATGTCATTGGCAATAAACTAAAAAATTTCTTAATATGTGTAATGTTCCAGTCAGAGACATTAAAATTTATAAAGCTATTTTTATTTGTATTTTTTTAGAATTAACTTTTAAATCCCTAATTAAAAACTTTTTTTTCTTAATAATGAAGATATTTTTTTTTTTGGTATCATATTGATATTACATTACTTAAATAAATTAATTAATTATAATGATTAAAAGCATGCTTTATAATTATTTTTACTACAACTTTATATTAGAATTTCTTTTAAAAAAATTATTAATCTCATAACTTTTTAAAAATATTATATATCTTCTTTTGAATTATTTGATGAATTTTAGCAACCGGATCAAAGTGATATTGATGTACCACCAATTGAAAAAAAATTTAAAGGTTACTTTAAAATAGCACGACATTATAAATGGGCATTAAATGAAATTTTTTTCAAGTTTGCTTATGAAACAGCCATTGTAATAGAAGGTATAATATTTTTTTAAAAGATAGATTTAATATATTTTTTTAGCAAAAGTTATTTTATAATTTAATGTATATATATATATATATATATATATATATATATTTATTTATTCATACTTTTTCACATCTATTTTCTTGTTCTTCCTAATAACTGAGGGTCAATAAAGCGTCTTATGTCTATCATGTGAATTTATGTAATTGATAAATTCCGATCCACAGTTTCATTCTTCTCTTCTAAATTTATATCAAATAAAAATTATTATACTCTTTCATATAATCTTTCATATATAATCATATATTTCATCATATATTTTATATATAATCTTTCATATAATTTACGATCTTTTTTTATCCATATAATCCATCTCCTTAACTGTTTAAGATTTTTTAAAAAAGAATTCTATAATTTTATTTAAAAAAGATTAGATTGTTTTACGATGACATCGGTTGTTGGAACTAGTTTTTTTTACGTATATTTTCTTTCAACAAAATTAAGACCGCATGTTAAGGAAAAAAGAATCAATTTTTTTTATTGTTTACATGTACAATATTGCATTTATTATATAAATGTATATTATTTTGAGCTATAAATCGATATTTCGAATTAAAACTGAATATAAATCACATTTTTAGATGATTTGGATATAGCACCAGATTTTTTTGAATATTTTTTGGGTACGCATTTTTTATTAACAAAAGATTCATCGTTGTGGTGCATATCAGCCTGGAATGATAATGGAAAATCAGATTTAGTTGATTTAAAAAATCCTCATTTATTGTACCGAACTGATTTTTTTCCTGGTTTAGGGTGGATGTTAACACGAAACCTTTGGCAAGAATTATCTCCTAAGTGGCCGAAATCGTATGAAATAATTTTTTATGTGTTAGAAATTTTTAGCCTTTTTCTATTGTGTTCTCTCTCTATTTATATATAATTTTTTTAGTTATTGGGATGATTGGATTCGTGAACCTGAACAGAGAAAAAATCGTTCTTGTATAAGACCAGAACTATCTCGTACTCGAACGTTTGGAAAGCTTGGTGTTAGCAAGTAAGTTTTATATATGTAATAAGTTTTATAAGTAAGTCTTATTGTGTTAATTGTATTAAAATTTCTTATTTAAATTTATGTGTTTATACGTTCATATAAACATTCTTTTTCAATTACTAACATTTTACTACTAAATAAAGCGTTTTTCCTATTTATTTAAACAAATTAGTTAATTATTTGCGTGTATTACTGTGGAAGAAATTTGGCACAGAATAAAGAGTAAATGATATGTAAAAGGAGGAGAAAGTATATACAGTTAAAAAGAGGGACAGTGGAAAGAAGTTCGATGCAAATTGCGAATCAAACAGAATATAAATAATATAAATGGAAAGAAGGAATTCGACTAGGTTTATATTAACGAGAAAGAATATAGGGTAAAACTGGTGCCGTAAGGTAGGAGTACGGAGAAACATTTATTCCGAATAAAAAGAATTGTTAATATTGTCTGACCTAAAAAATTTACGGTCTCAGTTAATAAATATCGAAAACCTCAAACCCTTAAAAAATTTGCAACTTATGTGATCACAAATATACTTTGCTTTAGGCTAATACGTAATATCTAATTTACTTAATACTTTGTATTACGCTAAAAATTATAATATGCTTAAATGATAAAGATAATAATATGATCTTAATGATAATAGAGATAAAGATGCTTCTGCGTCACAAAGAAATAAATACATATGTATAAACGTATTTGAATAAATAAATAAAATCAGTATAATATTTATGTAATTATACCATCCGGATTTTATTTAAAAATTTTCATGTATTTTATTTATAATTTTTTTTTATAAATAATCAACATTTTTTAATCCACTGTTTATCCTCAAAAACTATAATCATGTAATTTCGTCCATTTTTTAAAAATATTAGTTACTATTAAAAGATAATTTTTATTTTGTTCCAATTTTTTCAGTACAAAAACACTTATTTACAGAATTTTTGAAATCAAAACAATACCTAAAGAAATTTAATACAACTGTTTTAAACGTAACAAAATTTTTGTACACCAAGTATTTAAAGTAAACTAAATAAAAACTATTAATATTTTTGCGAAAGTATAAGAAACTACGTTTTACATCTATTTTTTAAAAATTATAAATATATTCGCATATTCTAGCATACAATTATGCATTATTTATGATATTATTTAAAGTTTAAATTATTTAAATTATTTATAGTTGAATTTTTAAAGATTATTTTGGATTAAAAAACTATTACACGCACACACTTTTTTTAGATGTTTGTTTTTAAAAAATATTAAGCATAATTTTATCTTTTAGTGGACTTTTCTATGAAAAATATTTACAATTCATAAAGTTAAATCAACAAATTGTGCCTTTCACTCAACTGAATTTAACTTATTTATTACAAGTAAGTATTTCTTGCGAAATTTGAGTAATTGCTTTCTTTATACCTTACATATTATTTATAGGAATATTACGACGATACATTTTTTAAGGAAGTAAATAAAGCAGAAATAGTGAGACGTGATGATTTGAAAGCAAATAAAATTACTTCATCTGGATCTATACGATTATCATATCACACACGTTTAGCTTTCAAAAGTGCTGCTAGAATGTTCGGACTTATGGATGATTTTAAGGTACGTTTAATAATTTTTAATCTTATATTTATTGGATTTTTTTTGTATCAAGTGTAATGGGTCTGCCTATTTCAACAGATAGTTCGCGATCGGAGAAAAGAATTAAGAAAATTGTAGAGAAGTTTTAATGAGTGATGTACAACAGTTCTAGCACAAGATATATTCGTTTATTTTTATAAATGTCACAAAAACATGCGTGGTCTAGCTTTACACAAATGGACGTATTTTTACAACGGTATTCCGATGAAATAAATGCAGGTTTTCCATAAAAGTATTATCGATATAAATACGAACTTCGCGTATGTTCATACAACTTAAAATTCGATACTATATTTACATGCTAATTATAATATACGCGTAGGTACAATAGAAAGGAAAGAAATTCTGTCACCAAATAAAACGTATTATGAATAAAGATACACGCGGAAAAGTTATTGCCGCCTAACGAAACTTGTGATAAATAGAAAATCGGATTGAGATGTATAAATCGAGGTAGAGTAAGTTTGAATGATTAGTTTCTTAGAAGGTTTGACGTTATTTCAGCTTTGAGTGACACACCTGAATAGTCGGGTTTCTGAGTGGCAACTATCAGTTAAAATTAATATTAAATTTGTCAGTAAATATTATTTATAAAAATGTTCGAAATGTTTAACAGTAGAAAAATAAGAGACTAATAATAATACAGAATTGAAAATAAAGTTTGTTTTTTGAAAGATATTATTAACTATTTAATTTAAACTACATTCAATAATGACATTATAGGTACAATTTTTAAGACAAATGAATTAATAGACGCTATTATATAACTAATTATCAATAATATAATACTAATTACTAATCACCTTATATAGTACTATAATACTAATTTTTTATTTAATTTAGACATTTTTTAAATATTTATAAATAGTAAGTTAAAAATTTTTTAAAAACAGTACTGAAGTTTTTTTTAGAGCTAAATAAATAATATTATTTATTGTAAATCTTATTGTATGAAAAAATATTAAATTGGATTTATTATTTTTAAATCATATTAAGTTTCAAGTAAGTAATACTTTATATTATTTATTTTTAAAATAATATATTAACGAATATATTAGCGTCATTTCTCTCTGTATTTTTTCGTTTTCGAATTTGTAAACATTTTCTACATTTTTTAAATTTACCTATTAAACTTGTATTTTTACTTTGAATGTTTTGATACATTATTCTTGTAATTAAAATAAGTTAGTAAAACTAAAATTAAATTACTGAAATATTAATATTTTTTTTAGAGTGGAGTTCCAAGAACAGGATATAAAGGCATAGTTACATTTTTTTATGGTGGACGCAGAGCATATTTGACTCCAAACTCTAGCTGGTCTGGATACGATAAATCATGGAGTTAAAAATATATGTATAATTCACTGTTTATAGTTTTTTGTATAAAGTTAATGTTTATGAATTGTGTAATATGCGTAAAAACGTCAATATTATATTGCGCATTAAATTAGAATTTTAAAGCAAGTTTATTATAGAGTGCAGAAAATTTCCATTTAAGTAATCATATATTTATTTTATTATAATATTTATAAAAAAAACTTTTATAATTATAAATATAAATAAATATGTAATATACAAATTTATGGGATAATAAAAATTATGAAAAAAAATTATAATAATTATTATAACGAGTATACGAGCACGCGGTTTTAATACGATCATGTTCCTTGCACTCGTCAACTTATCGAGTTGTGGATTTGTTCGTTTTATATATATATAAGATTTTACGGCTATGACACCACGATAAATGACTGAATTTTTCTTTTATTTTTAAATAAGTGGTTTTATTTTACAATAATTAAATTACAACTATACGGAGTACGAGTGACGATCACTCCGTTATAAAATTATGTAAGAGCAAGACTAATAGTACCTTCGATTCGCGAATTTGTCCTATTTATAAACGATTTTTTCTCCCTGAGTAGAGATAGTTTTAATCTATATTTTTATTGGCCCATATATTAATATTTTTAGAAATATGAATCACGCGTTCCCGCCGATCTTCGAGCTTGCCCGAAAATTCCATCTAAAAGTCGTCGCTTATAAATATTTTAAGAAATATATGTAACATCGATGTCTGCCGAAGCCAACACAATTCGCTCTAATGAAACCGTTGTGATAAACTTAAGCGAAAATTATATCGCGTTGCCGAGCTACAGTTAGAGCTAGACCTTAATAGAAACGTTCCCTTCGATTACGGAGAACAAGGGGATGTTTCCTGTGATTCTAGGGAACAAAGGTATGTTCCCAATGGTTCTAGGGAATAACATTTTTTACTTGATTTACAATTTTGGGGATTGCGTCGTTGTTAGTTAAACACAGTTTTTAATGTTCGTCGTTGTTAAATAATTGTAAAAGTGCCTCTTGATTCGGAATTGGGCATTTATATATATAATTGATTTGGAGTGGGGGTAAACAAGAGACAATTCGTAAATTTGGAATTTTTTGTAGAATCTTTTTTTCCTTTTGTTTGTTTTGCTTTGCTTCATGCAAGGTATTAAATACTTGTTCCACTAATGTATAATTTGATAGGCCTAAAATATCGTCCTCTATTTACATATCACCCGCCGTGAACGAATCTCGTTCAAAAATAATTTATTTTAGTAAATATAAACACATTATTTTAATTAAATGCCTATTCAAAAAGAAATTAATGTAAAATTATTTAAACGTAATAACGCTATGCAAGAAATATTTCACATGTAAATTTCTTTTTTTGTTTTTCATTGCCTGGATAGGTTTAGATGATACGTCTGAGTGGCCATCGCATAGGTGAGTTTTTTCCCATTATCAGTACTAAGGTGCCTGGTTGTATATGTATTGGTTTCTTGACATGCCACTTTCCTGATGTTTTTAGTTGATTTAGATATTCATTTGACCATTTTTTACAAAAATTTTGCTTTTTTTGCTGTATGTATTTCCAAGTTGATAGTTTGCTCATTGGCATGTCGGAATAATTGTGATTTAGTAGATTTGTGTTATTTCCTCCGATAAGGAATTGTGCGGGTGAGAGGGCTCAAAGGTCATTTGGATCATTCGACAAAGGAATTATAAGACGGGAATTTAAGACAAGCTCGATTTCTGTATTATACGTACATAGTTCTTTATAAGTAAGTAATTTATCTACTATAGCTTTGTAATAACGATTTTTAAAGGATTTGATAGCTGTATTTCACAATCCGCCGAAATGAAGTGATCGTGGGAATGAGAAATGCCATTAAATTTCCCTTTTGATTACAAATTTTTTCAATAATTTGTTGTGTGTGCTCGATCCTATCAAAGTTTCGATTTCATTTCGAGCTCCCACAAAATTCCTTGCGTTATCTGATTAAATATTCGTAGAGACTCCCCTTTTAGCAAAGAAATACCATAAACCTGCATTGGTGCTCAGAGTAAAATGCATCGGTTGATCACTACAGATCAATTCTATATGAACTGCGTTAATCGTGAAACATCTGAATATACAAAAATAAACCTTCGTACGTCTTTGATTTCTAAATTTTTAATAAAAATGACTCGTAAGAGTCTAGCACGATATTTGAAAATGGTCTTGATGGAATCACCTTATTCTCCATCCGATTTCACTCTTGAAACATGTTAGACAACCTTTAACGATTCGTTTTGTTAACGCCTTTCTGTCAAGTGGTCAATATCTGGACCTTACAGCGTGTATGGTCACATGAACACCGCTATGAACATTTTTTATGTGAGAGTCACGTCAGTAACGTGGTGTCATCTGTTCGTAATTTATTGGATGACAAGATAGATTTATAGTTATTACTAATTCCATTTGTTGAATTTAATTTTTCTGTAAGTGTCCATCTTAATTTTTTTTGCAACAGCGTTGTATTTCCGTATATTTTCTTGTCCTATGATTAATAATTAAAAAAATAATTAGACACCAATTATTACATAAATATATTTAGCTTTCTTAAACTCGGGATAGGCTAATAGTTTTTTCCTCGGAATAATAATATTTTATTTTTGTATAAATTCACTCGAAAGTTTGATAATAATGCTTGGGATTATAAGAAATTTTACACTTTCCCTATAATCTCTAAACCGAGATGATATTTCTGTTTTTATTAAATGTCTTATTTTCTAGAATTACAGGGAACATAGTTTTGTTCCATAGAATCACAGGAAATATCGCTTGATTTCTTAGAATCATGAATATCATCGCATTTGTCTTTCAAACGACGACGAATATTACTTTTATCCCTCGAATCGAAGAAGCATTGCTTTTTCCCTTAGAATAGTATGGAACACCGCTTTTCTCCTTAGAATTACAAGGGCCGTCACTTTATTCCCTAAAATTGCAGAGAACAATACTTTGCTCTCTATAATTATAGGGAACATGGATGTTCTGCTAAGATTCACGGGGAACAACACTTTCCGCCCTAGAATCACAAGAACATTCTTTTGTTATCTAGAATCGCAGGGAAAATTCTATTGTTTCCTAGATTTATAGGGAACATCAATTTGTTACCTAGAACGATTAGGAACATCGATTGGTTCCCTAAAATCACCGGTAACATCGTTGTGATTGGTAGAATAGCAGGGAATATTGCATCCTTAGAATCACAGGGAACGCCTCTTTGAACTCTAGAATTTTAGGTAATATCGCATTTGTGTATTGAACTGACAAGGGACATATGTTTTTGCCCCAGAATCACAGGAAACATCGCATTAGTATATTGAATTAACAACGAATAACGCTTAGTACTCTCGAATTATGGGGACATTGTATTTGTACCTTAAAGCGACAAAGAACATCGCATTTCTCTCTCGACACAACAGGTAATATTGCTCTGCTCCCTATAACCACAGGGAATATTTCATTTATTCCTTGTATCATCAAGGAATATCGCTTACTTCCCTAGAATCACAGGGAACATCGCTTTGTCCCTGTGATCCAATTATTGAACTAGCTTTCCTGCCTAGAATTATAGTGAACATCTCATTTCTTTGTAGAAGCGACAGAAAACATCAGACTGTTCGCTATAATGCCGAGGGAACATAACTTTTCTCCCTACAACCGACAGGTAATAAAGTTTTGTTCCCTAGATTCACAGGAAAAATCGTTTTGTTTCCTAGAAGTACAGGGCACACCGCTTTGTTCCTTATAATCACAACAAATATGGCTTTGTTCTCCAGAATCGCAAGAGAAATCGTTTTTTTTCTTGCACCACAAGGAGAATCCTTGAATCAAGAGGCTTAGTTCCGATCTTTTCTAGGGGAAAATACGATTTACATGTGATTCTAGGGACCAAAGCGATGTTTCCCTTAATTCTAAGGATTAGCGCAATATTTCCTGTGAATCTATGAATAAAAGCGAATTTCCTTGTCGGTTTTAGGAACAAATCGATGTTCCCTGTGTTTTTAGGAAAAAATGTAATATTCCTTGCGATTCTGGGGAACAAAGCGATATTCCCTGTGATTATAGGGAACAAAGCAATGTTCCCTGTGATTCTAGCGAGTAAATCATGTTCGCTGTGATTTTAGGGAGCAAAGTGATGTTTCCTTTGATACTTGGGATGTTTCTTATAATTCAAGGGTACAAGATGATGTCTCCTGTGATTCTATGGAGCAAAGCGATGTTCTTTGTTTTTTTAATAGTATGACTTCCAATTATCATACCTTGAATTTCGATATGATATAGTTATAAAATTAGTTTGAATAAATAGTTTGGGGTTTTCGCGTTATTTTTTAGCACGAGATATGTAGGAGCAGAGGAGAAACGGATGTCAACTGAGGGAGACAAGAGATATGGTATTTTTGCTATTTTTATTATTGTTTTAGACTCATGGCAGGGCTAATATCGGACTGTAGCCGATCGGTCTAGCCTCCGCCTCCGGGGCGATCATTACCTCCCACGTAGTTACCCAAGATGGGGGCTAAACCGTTGGGCTAGTTGGTCCCCTATCGGTATTCGTGAGGGGTTTACAATATTAGGATATAAGGTTCGGTAATATAATGTAATATACGGCGTAGGTATATGCGTGGCTGTGCGCTTTGTTAAACTGTTCATTACAGTGCGGGTATATCGGGAAAATTGTATTTCCCGAAGACGCCCGCCACAGTATGAATTTAAGTTACAATACCTCGAATACAATATGATAAAATTATAAAGTTAGTTTAAATAAATTTTTTACCAGTAATTTTAGGAATTTTAGTGATCATATCGAGATTAAAAACTTTATCAATAAATTTTCTTTAGAAGATTTAATTTCTAAATTTGTAATTTCAAGTTACATGCTACAATAGCTTAATAATTCATTTAAAAATGGATTTTTATTTAATTATTATATATAGTATTTATATAATAATAAGTAATAATAGGTCTAATAATAAAATATATAAAGTATAAAATTGAAGAAATTCGTCTAATGAAAAAATAAGAAGTATCAATTAGTTTAGCACCAGTTAAAGTTAATAAAATAAAAATACAAACAAAAAATCAAAATATAATTTGATTGAAAGTTTGAAATTTAAATCCTTTAATTTTATGTACAAAAAAAAAGGAAAAATAATAAAAATAAAATTGATATTAATAAAGCATTCACTCCTTCTAATTTATTACGAATTGATCGTAGAATAATATAAGCAAATTAAAAATATGATTCTGGTTGAATACGAGAAGTTATAATTATTAAATTTGCTTTAATAAAATTTTCAAGATCGGAAAATATATATAGATTTAATAAGCACGTTAGAATTAATATACTTGTAATCGAACGCCGGGAGGGGGTGGACAATGGTAAGAGCGGGCGGCGCAGGGGCTGATTGACAGCGGGATTGGGTGTTGATTGGCGGAACGGGAGGAGCATCGGGGGGAGGGAAGCTGGGGCTGCTATCTGCACCCGCGGTCACTCCAGAATTGGAGGGGCAGCGCGGGACGGTGTGCACGCTTCCCTACCCAACAGCCAGGACGAGAAGGCGACACAGCCAGCGGCGGAGAGGAAAGTGGGGGCTGCTATCTACGCCCGCGTCCCTCCGGCACGGACCAACACTGGGAGAAGGCAGGAGGGAAACGCGCCAATCACCGGGAGGAGGAGAGGGGACCAACGCAGGAAGTAATTTGCACCACTACAGGGGAGGGTCGCTTGCGTCAGAAAAAAGAAAAACCGCGGGAGGGATCGAAACAAAGAAAAACAAGTGAAGGATATTATCAGGAGAGGAAGGAGTCCGATGGCAGAGGGGAGTCAGTATCGTTTGAGCCTTCAGAAAGAAGAGTCGAGGATTGAATCATCGCAAGTAAGCACCTAGGACAAAGAGAAGTAATCGGACGGAGATCGACGAGAAGACAATAAGAGGAAGGAGCAAGGAGTACGAGTACACGGAGCCCGAGTCCGCGAGCCGCACCACCTCGAGTACGAGCGAGTCGTCAACCCACGGTACAAATGAACCGCCTACACCACGAGCGACGCTGCTACGACCCGGCAGGAGCCAAGCAAAGCGTAACCGAACGTGGCCGAAAGGAGCCCCGAGGCAACGTCGCATTCAGCGACAGCCAAGAGCCTGAAGGGACAGGTGGGAACGCAGTCACCGCGCGAGGGATCAGGCCTACGCCACACCGGCGGAGTTTTGGCGCCAAGGGAAGTTAAGACGCAAAACACGTGGCGAGGTCGGTAAGAGCGGGAGCCGACGTATCGACGGAGCTCGCGGGAGATTTGAACGCTCAAATAGTGGAATGCGGCTAGCGACGACCTACATAAAGGATACCAGTCGAGGAAAGTGACGGCGACACGGGAACACAAAAAAGAAAGCTTAACTGAACCAACAAGGATTACATTATCCACCCTACGATTCCCAGCCTCACGCCAGTGCGTAACAATACTTATTTTGATAATATATCCAATTGAATCATTTAGAGAAAAATAAGTATTAAAAGGATTTTATAATAATTTCTATTTAATCCTAGATGCTCCAGATTTATATAAAAATATTGAATGCAGAATTACTAAAAATAATACTGCAAAAGGGAAAATAAAATGAAATGAATAAAATCAATTTCAAGTTGCATTATTAACGGAAAATCCTCCTCATAATCAATTTACTATTTTATCACTAGCATATGGAACAGCAGATAATAAATTAGAAGTAACTGTTACTCCTCAGAATAATATTTGCCTTTAAGGTAAAACATATCATATAAATGCAGTTATTATAGAAACAAAAAAAACAAGTACTTCAATTCTTCAAGTTTTTACTGATTTAAAAGTATTATAATATAAATTTCGATCAATATGAATGTATATATAAATAAAAGATATTGAAGTTCCATTTATATAGAATAATCGAAATAATCATCCATAATTAACATCTTCAATAATGTGTTTCAAGAGAGCGGGAACTTTTCTCTATGTACTTTACGACCAATAAAAATCCACTCTTTAAGTACACATACGTATAAAGACTGCTTTACTATCTACGGGAAACAAAAATTCCATTCTCATGAAAAGAATATTACCAAAAATGAATCTAAATTTTTACGACAGTTATCCCTCTTTAGAGTAACCGCCGTAAATTTCTCATCCGAGATAAAAATTAAAGGGAAGAGTAATAATAGTTTATAAAATATAATCAAATCTAATCTCTAAGTTAAAATAAAAGCTATACATTATTAAAAATTAATTTCTCATTTATTACAAGTTAAAAACTAACTTGTTCAATTAAAATAAGAATGAAACCTAGATAAACTAATATTATAATTAAGAAATGAATATTATAAAACAAACTTAATATATTAAAATAAGAACTACGTATTATAAAAACTAAACTTTATATTACTATATAAATCATTATTGAAAATCTAAAAACTGTACAACCTAAATTCCAAATAAAATAAGAATCATATATTATTAACTAAATTCAGAACATCATATTATAAAACCCAAATTCTAAGTTCTATATTAAATTAAGATTTATATAGTATAAACAAATAAAATCATTATAATAATCGCACCAAAGCACTATGAATTGTTATTAATTAATCATAGTACTTGTTACGGACGGGTGTGGGAGGTGGGAATAGGTAGAATGAAGAACTACATTCTGCATTCGTTCGATTAATCTTTATTATCGGATCTCCCGCGTCTTCGTCCCTTTCCTCGACGTCTGCCCTTTTCGTGTGTCGCCACTGGCCGCAGTTCACTATTCAAGCGTTTAAATTTCCCGCTTCCTCTGATGATACGAAGGCTCCCGCTCTTATCGACCTCGGCTGTCAATTCGCGTTCGTGTCGCTGCTGCCCGTTGTCTCACAATCTGGGTGCTCTTCTTTCCTGCTTCGGGTCTCTGTCACCTTCTCGTTTATCTCCGTCCGGTTTCCTTTGATTCGATGATATTGTACTTGCTTCTTCTGCTCGCGATCGCCATCCGTTCTTTCTCCTGGTACGTCCGACACTGCTCCCGCCATCCACCTCCTACCTCTCCTCATCCTCTCTTCATTTCTTCTTTTTTCTTTTTCTTTCTTCGACGCGAGCGACCCTCCCCTCTCGCGGTCCTAATTACTTTCTATACTCTCCACTCCCCTCCCCCCGCTGCCTGACGAGCTTTCCTCTTGCCCTTTTCGTGTTACCGTATCCGTCGGTAACAGTACTAGAAAATGAAAAGAAGAAAAGGGTTAGAGGGACAAAAATAAATAAATAATTTTATAATAATACTAGACATAAAGAAATCATTCAATGTCATTAGACTATACTACAGCGATTGATAAGCGATCCTGCTCTATAAACAGAGGAAAAATCAATCAGCGTTTATTATCGAGTTATGAGAGCGTGACCAAAAAGGTAATAGAAATAAATAGAAACCAGATACATTAAGTAAACTTTCCCGAAATGCCTCTTGAAGATATATCGTCTAAGGGTATAAAACAAACCCCTGGTTGAAAAATCTGTACTCCTTGGTTAGACATTTCAACGGTCCGCGTCTATCATTCAATTCTGTATCACCTCGGAGTCGTTTAAATTGTAACAATTATTCTCCATCAATTTGTACCTTCTTTTCATATTTAATAAACGAAACTTTTAAAACGCGAATGAAGTGTCTTTATTTCTTTATTGTATATACCCTCGCCTATTTTCGCACCGTCCGTGATGTGTCTCGCGCATCTTGAAGGTGAGAAAGGAAGGAAGTAAGTAAGTTGCAACAATAATCTAGCCAAAATTATCAACAAAAGGTAAGTGTTTTTATTTACCCATTTTAACATAGCAATTGACAAAATTTTAAACCCTATTTATTCCCGATCTGGTGTATTTTCATATGTGCTCCACCCCTAACTATTGAGAGTAAAATCTCAGGCTAAAAACAGAGATCTGCATCTATTTTCTTTGAGAAATAACTGCAAAATACGATTGGTTTATACAAACGTGTAAACCGACGTAACAAATGTGAATTACTCTATTAAAAGCTATAATAATATTTGAAGTATAATGAATTGATAATAATAAATCTGAATTAATCTGATTAATTAAACGTAATCAAAGTAATGAATCAAAATTTCATCAAATTGAAATATTTATAGAAGTAGTAATAAATCTTAATAATTCATAATTTTTAATAATTGATTTTTTAATTATGACATTTTATAAATATTTTTTAGACAATTTAAACATGTTCTAAATAACAAATAGTTAAATAAACAAATAAGCAAAATAATATATATAATATAATACATAATCTTTCATGTGCATATATTATATGAATATTTATTCTATATTGAAATTTATTATTTATTATTAAATTATAAATTGATTGTAAATCATCTGAAAAAGATCAAGCTATAGTATAATATAATTTTATTCTTAAAGTTATTTATATTTTATGTTATGTCTTCTCACTATAGATCCACTGTTCATGTGAATACTGAGGGACACTACGAAGAGCCGAGACTTTTTGAAAAACCAATAGAGAAAATTTATATTTCCAATCTTTGAGACTTTCTAGAAAAACCGTCGTACAATCGCACAATTTAAAAATAAAAATACGAATGCGTATCTATATTATTATGGAAATTGTATTATTATAAAGAAGTATTATTGTGGAGCTGGGATAATTATGTATAGGTGTAAGGAAAACGCCAAGCAAACGAAAAAAGTGCATCTGAAAATTAAATACCATCAGCTATATGAAACAGGCTATATACCGAAAAATCCTCACTCCTTGGTCGGCCATCCAAACGCACCATTTCCATCATCTAAAAAAACATTTTAATCTTGGAGTCGCAAAACAGTAACTATATTCCTCGTTTGTAATACCTTATCTGATTTTAATAAACGTAACTTCAAACCGCGAGTGCTGTGTCTTATTCAATTCTAAATTAGCAATTACCTTTATTCACTTCCGCGCCAACCGTGACGTGTCCCGCGCATCCTGAAGGTGAGGAAAGAAGGAAGCAAAGAGCTACAACCATCTAACATACTCAGTTGACTTTTCTCATCGAAAGGTAAGTGCACATCACCATTTATTAAATCCTACAACCGCGTTTCTATACATTGCAATATTAACTCCAGCCCTAGCTATTAAGAGTAAAATCTTAGGCTTAAAGGGAGCAAGGCATCTTTTCTCGGTGAGGAAAGACCGCTTTAAAACGATTGATTCACCTTGATGCGCGAACGGACGTGACACATTATTGTAAAATTTAAATTCTAAAAACGTTAATAAAAAAAATACTACTTAAAAACTAAATCAAATTATACCCGTAAGTTAATAACCAAAGTAAGAACTTTGTACTACATTGTAAAACTAATTTCTAAATAAAACAGTAATTGTATGTTAAGACCTAAGATTTAGATTATTATTAAAGACTAACACCAACATTTTGAATTGTTATTAATTAATCATAGTATTAAAGAATGAAAGGAAGAAAACATTATAGAAAAATACAAAAAATAAAAATACTATAATAATCTCAAACATAAGGATACTGTTAAAACTCAAAAGATTTACACTGTTATAACTGATAAGTGACCCCCCCCTCCCGTCAATAGACAGAAGAAAAATAAACCAGAGTATTATCGGATCATCAGCGTGTGATCTAAAAAGGCAAATAGGAAAAAATAGAAACCAGATGCACCAAATAAACAATTTCCGAAGTGCATCTGGATAGCATATTGTCGAGGTTAATAAAACAGGCCTCCGGCCGAAAAATTATCACTCCTTGGTTCGCTGTTCAAGCGCACCTTTTAAGATCTTTTCAAAACCTTTGGTGAACACGGAGTCATTTAAACAGTAGCAATTATTTTTAATTCTTTGTACCATTTTTATATTTAATAAACGATATCTTTTAAACTCGCGAAAGAATTGTTCTATTTCTTAAATTCTTGTGTTTCCTCAACCAATTCCGCGCCATCCGCGACGTTACATGCGCATCCCGAACGAGAGGAGGGAAGAAAGGAAGTAAAGACAACTCGCTAAATGTTGTATGGTACGTGCGGAAAAGTCTCAGCTGTCGTACTGACAACTGAGTTTTTTCATGAACAGTGGGTTCTATAGTGAGGTCACGTAGCAAATGATTCAGGAAGTAATTAATCTAAAGGTTAATTTTTAATATGTATATTACTTATTTAAATTTTATATGTTTGTTTTCTTAATATAAGAGTTTTTATTACTAAGGTATTATTTTTTTTCTACTTAGAAATTAAATCTTATTAATTCTTAAAACTATATTTAGTATTATTAAGCTCCCTTTTTATTTTTATCTCGGAGGGGAAATGTACGGCGGTTACTTCAATAGGGGGTCAAAGGTCGTAATTATTTAGTTTTATTTGATAATCTTCATTTCGTATCGTAGTAAATCGGTGTAAATCGGTGATCGTAGTAAATCGGTATCTATATATATGCTAAGAGTGTGGAGTGTTCAAAGTCGTACTTAAGTAAGAGTCTCAGCTGTCATAGCACAGGCACGCTTTTTAGAGTAGCCGCTGTACCACTCTAGTTTAAAATTAAAAATATGTATTATAAAGCCCAATAAAATTTATATTATTGAGATTATTAAATGTAATTAATCCATGGATTTAGAAAATCGCGTTTTCCGCCGAGAGCTGCGTAAAATAAAAACCGATTATTCGAAATTATAATAATATCTCTGATATTATAAACATTACTAGCGGTATAAATTAGGCAATCAATCGAACGTTTAGCCTGCTGAACAAGGATGAGTCAATAACTAATCACTCTTATCAGCGTAAAACAAAAGTCGAACGTGCAAAATTATAATATATCGCTGATATTATAAACAAAATCAGCAATATAATTTAAGC
This sequence comes from Ceratosolen fusciceps, assembly GCA_018883505.1. NCBI lineage: Eukaryota > Metazoa > Arthropoda > Insecta > Hymenoptera > Agaonidae > Ceratosolen > Ceratosolen fusciceps. Next base: position 31,951 of record RCIC01000066.1, on the reverse strand, counting down.
AATTAACCGAAGTTTTTCACTCTCGAGAAACCACTAGCCGGCACCGTATCCCATTTCCACTACGCCGGAGTCAATAATGCTTGTAATACATTTTTGTAACAATAAATATTTTCATCGATCTTTAATAAATTTATAATTTAATAAGAAAATAATTTAATAAATAACTTAATTTACTGCGAGTGATTTTATTATTTGATTGTGCGACTGATTATTTTATTATTCTCCTTCATTTGTACATTCCATTTTGCGCCAACCGTGACGTGTCTCACGGATACAGAAGGCGAGAGAAGATGGAAGCAAGGAGTACTAAAGGTAAGTACTTTTATTATCCATTTTTACACTAATGACTGAATTATAATTCAACCTGGTATATTATAGTATTAGTTCCACCCCTAGCTATTGAGGATAAAACCTCAGGCTCAAAACGGAACGTTGAATCATTTTCTCGGTAAGGAAAGATTGCATATTACGTTTATGAAAACGCATAAATTGACGTAACAAAATGCTCTTGCCTAGTGGGCGTTTCCGCGAGACGTAATCCAAGGTTCGGCACAATCAAATTTACTTAAATCTTGGCTGGCTCTGCGATATCCTCTTCATATCCATTAAGGGGTAAAATAACTTAATGATAAATTGATATAAATTTCTTACTTTAATTTATACTTAATGTGGTTATAATATTATTGTTCTTTTTTTAATTTAAGAGATTGTCATTTACTGTATATAAAAGAAATATTCTATTTATTACATCATTCTTTTCATCGGGTGCTTTCCTTTTTTATTTATCTGTGATGATTGTACAGCGCTTACTCGGACAAGCTAAATATTGTAAATCGGTTCCTCGTTTCAATCCACCTTTTTCTTTGGTTAGGATACAAATTCTCGGAGTTTCCCGTAGATGCTAAACTAAGATATGGTGCATACTTGGAAGTATCAATTAGAAAGATTTTTATTTCCTCTTTTCAAATACCCAGAATTATAGAAGTGTCGTAAAAGTTCCCTAAATTCACAGAAAGATCTCTTTGTTCCCTACAATAACAGGAAACATCAATTTTTCCCCTACAATAGAGGGAACATTCATTTGTACTCCATAATCACAGGGATCAACTCTTTGTTCTCCAGAACATTTTTTTGTTATCAAAAATGACAGGAGACATCCCGTTGTCCGCTAAAATCACAGAGAATCTTACTTTATTCTTCAGAATTGCAGGAATCTTATTTTTATACCCTATAATTACAGGGCTCATCGCTTTGTTCCATAGATTCCACCATAACAACCCTTTGTTTTCCATAATTGAAGGAAACATCCATATGTTCCCTAGAATAACAGGGACCATTAATTTGTTCCACAAAATCGTATGGAACATGCCTTGTTCTCCAGAATAGAGGGAACATTCCTTTGCTCTCCAGAATCGCAGGGAACAACTCTTAGTTCCCTAGAATCACAGGGAACACTTTTTTGTTTTCCAGAACCGAATGGACATCGCTTAGTTCTATAAAATCCTAGGGAAAATCACTTTGCTCTCCAGAATCATAGGTAAAATCTATTTGTTCTCTAGAACCACAGAAAACATCTATTTGTTCTCCAGAATCCTAGGGAACATCTCCTTGTTTTCCAGAATCGCAGGGATTAACTCTTAGTTCCCTAGAACAATGTGAAACATTCCTTTATTCTGCAGCATCACAGGGAACAGCACTTTGCTCTCCAAAATCATAGGCAACATCCCTTTCATCTCCAGATTCGCAGAAAACATCCCTTTGATTTCTCGAATCACAGGGGATGTCCCCTTGTTTCCTGGAATCACAAGTTACATCACCTTTATCTCCGGAATCACAGTGTTTACCACTGAGTGGAGTAGGTGAACCCAAAGTGAATGAATGAGGTAGAAATCGGAGTCACTGAGCAGATTGTTTTTTTTTTTGCTCAGATATAATTTATGTTACTAATTAACTTAGTCGACTACGGTACACCAACAGATCGTCAATAAGTCGCGTACAGTAATGGTTGGTTATTAGCGTTTTGCGAGTTTGTTTTAAAATTCGCTAGCTCATAACAATATTATTTTCACTTGATATCTTCGCGGATGGCTACCACCGCTTTCACCACTTACTAGCCTTCATCTACTTACAATCAACACAGCTGCTGCGAAATGTTCGTATTTAAAATTCAAATCTGTCGCGTCTCGTTCAGGTGGAAATTTAAATTCCCCAGGTCTTGTCGATTTCGTGTTTTTAATTTCCCGCGTTTATCGATTTTCGAATTTTTAATTTCCCGCGCTTTCCCTCGAAGTCTCTCGGGGAGATCCGCGCTGTCGGGTATTTCAAATTCAAATTTGGCGCCCCTTTCAAGATTTGAAACTGCCGTTACCCTGGTGAGATGGCGCAATTCTCGCCTTCATCTTTTATGACGTATTGCTCGTCATAAAAGTCGTATTGCTCGCTCCGCTTTGTGCGTATGTTCTCAGCTCCTTATTGTGTTAGGTGCTGACGTCACCACTGCGACTTGGGCGTTGTTGCTCTGGATAATAGAGCGTCAATCTGTGCGTAACGTCACTGCTGACCTCAAACGCTACAAGATGGCCGGTGTAGCGTTGTTTCAGTGATATTGTGATCAAGGCGACGTTCCCACGCCACTCGATTTATGCTTTGCTCACCTGCTGTCGCCGCGGTATTGCCTTTCTGTATTTTGTTTTCGCTCGCGTATGTGTACCGTGTTGTACCTGTTTCTATTTTCGGTAACGTCGATGTCTCGTCGTCTATTAATCGATGTTCTTGACCTATCGGTCAGTCGCGTCGATGCGGGCAAAGCGTGTGGTGGCAACCTTTTTTTACCTTTTATTTCATCCTTTAACTCATGCTGCGCTATCGCTACCGGGTTTCACAATTTTTTTTTTTTATGCGTCAAGGGTTTCCGTTGAGTGTAGTTACCATCCCGTCTTTCCCACCCTAGGTCCCAATTTCCTTCCGCCTGTAAGGTTGTTATCTTCTGTCTCCCTTTCCTCCTTGTTCAGCCACCTCTTCCTTGTACTCTCTCCTTACTTGTTCGTGTTTACTTGGCGTATTTTACTTTCGCTCGCCTCGGAAGTAAAAAACGCGGAAGCTTCGCCTTAAGAAGCGTGCTCGATGTCCCGCACATTCTCTCCCAACAAACGCTGCTCAGTTTCGAACACGAGCATCGTTGGATGGATAGTCTGCGGGTGCCAATTGTATCCCCAACTTCCCTTCCCCTGATGATCTAGATGATAGCTCGCGGCTTCTCCATGAGCCTTTTGTCCATCTCATCTCCCTCATCGACTCCCTGCAAGGCTTCTTTTCTCCCTACAGGTATCGCGCAAGACCAGCCTAGGCTTCCCCCGCCAGGACCGTTGAGTTTTGCCTCTCCTTTCTCACAGTTAATAAAATACAGGAACATCACTTAAGAGCTTCCATTTGTTCCCTAAAATTACAGGGAATATCTCCTTGTTCTCCGTAATCGAAGGGAATGTTTCTTTTAAGGTTTAGCTCTAACTGTAGTTCGGCAACGCGATATAATTTTAGCTATAAGTTTACCGAAACGGTTTCACTTGAGAGAAATTTGGCTGGTTTGAACAAAGCCATCAATGTTATATATATTCTTTGAAATTTCTATAAGCGACGGCTTTTAGATGGAATTTTTGGAAGATCCAAGCGCGAATCAACGTCTGACAATTAACATGTTTTCAGGTAAAAGCGAAGATGAGCGGGAGCGCATAATTTCTTTTTCCCAAACATATCAATACCCCATAGATATAATATATATATACCCCATAGAAAAATAGATTAAAACCTATCCCCACTCAGGGATAAAAATCGTTTATAAATAGGGCGAATTTGTGGGGGAGAAGGCACTACTAGTCTTACTCTTATATAATTTTACAATGGGGTAAGCGCCACTCGTACTCCATATAATTATAACTTAATTATTGTAAAATAAAGTCACTTATTTAAAAAATAAAAGTAAAGTTCATTCCTTTTAGCGTGGCGTTATGTCCTTAAAATCGTATATGTATATACGGAGATATATATAAAAAACAAACAAATGCACAACTCAATGAATCGACGAGTGCAAGGCACCTGGTCGTGTTAGAAACCGCGTGTCGTACGTTAATGGTCCTTCGAGCCGGATTCACCACGCTACGAGCTTTCAGCCAATGCATAATACAGCAACTTCCATTCAGTGCATTAGTGAGAAAAAATACAAATAAGTAAAAAGATAGAGAAGACTGTAGTCAAAAGTGACGAATAATAATGAATAATTCACGTTTGATTAAAGAAATATAACTACATAAACAAATATAAATATATAAAGAAGCAGTTACATAAAAAAATATTAATGAAATTAACAAGGATCTAGCTACAAGAATAAATAAATCAACAAAGGGATCCAACCACAAATTAAATAAGGATAAAATAAGGTCTTCTTGTTACACGCTATTTGCTCCTGTTAAGAGATCATAGCGTCAATACAACGTCCAGGGTATCACGGTGCACATGTTAGGTGAATTTTCTTCCATCAATCCCATAACCTTGCAGGCCGCTTCGATTTATTATTGTTAAAGTATTAAGTTAAAATGAACGGGCTGTTGGGAGAAATTAAAGCGATAAATAAAGAACGCGGTGTTATAAACGGATCAATGATGCGATTTATAAGATTCATAAATGATGAGGACAATCATGAGGAATATGAACAATTAGAATCGCTACTAGAAAACTTTAAAAAATTTTGTAATCGTTTTAATCCGGTGAAAATACGTTAAGCATTTTAGGAGAAGATATTGAAAGCGAAGAAGCCTCAGACGTCTTTTTCTCCCGTCCTCTTCAGACTTTTATAGGAAGAGCTGATGGACGAATAAAACTAATGTACGGGGAAAATGCGGGAAATCGTGGCCTTAAGAAAAACTCGAATACTAAATACTTTAAGGGCTATGTCCTGCATGATTGGCGACCCCATAGGTGTACCCCACCTGCTTGCTTACCCGTCCTTCCAGCATCCCGTGTCTTCCCGGTTCTTTAATTTTACCACATTAGGGTTATTGCGTTACGGAGAAATTACTATCCGCTAGCGAACAGTGGATCATTTGTAAGCCAAAAGTTACATTATTTCATCAGTTATACATCTTGTTCTACATATAGAGTCAAGATCTTCCACACCTGCCGATAAAACAGGAATTTATTCAATTTTTACATTTATAAACTCACTCATTGATCTCCGAGGCAGACGACGTGCATCGGCCAATGCGTCATTCACGTACCGTGGAGATCTAATGCGCCGCGGAGCACGGAGGCCAAGACGAAGAGCTTATCCAAGCTTTAACGGGCATCGTTCCTATGATACGGCTTTATGGGACTGCTTTCGCTTTCCCGGCAATTTCGGCTCCTTTCCATTATCATTTCGAGCTGGATCCCTAGAGCCTACGAGGAGCTCGGACTGACAACTCACGTAAAAATTGATCTGGACATTCGAGTCCGTCAGTTCACCTTTCCTCGTTGAATTTTCAAACGGCGAGAAATTTATTGTTAACGGCCCTCCTCGGCAAATGTATCCCGAATACGACTTTCTTACTCAACCGCTCATGCATTGATCTGCCCCAGTAAACCTTTTCCATACCCTTCACACCTTCTCGAGCTGTCAATAACAGAGCACCATGATGGTCGTGCGGGTTTACTTCGTAGGATCAATGACTCGTCAGGCGCCATTAAATAAACCGAAATTGTAGCTTCCGCCGAATAAAAGACGATATTTTGCCGGAGTCGTCTCAAGTGCTAATGAAATTCTATATGGTACTTGTCTCAGCCGAGGTACCCGACGCTCTAGCACTCGACGACTGATAGATCATACATAATATACTTGGGAATTTTCAATCCAATCCCTAAGGCCACTTGTACACACCTTTGAAGGCGGAGCCTCCTTCAATTATATTATTAAAGGAATTCCGACAATACGAATTAATCATTCAGAGTCGGATTTCAAGAAGATTTATTCCTTCGCAATCTCGCGAACCGATTTCAAAAAAGTTTATCCTAATTTCTCAAAAGCTGTGTCGTTGTTGAGAACAGTGTAAGGACTTTTGTCCACTTTCCTGTTTCTTAAGCATTATCTTGCTTAAACGTTCCTCGTTTCATTTGGACAAAGAAGAAAAGTGAAATTCTTAAGCGGTTGTAAAAAAAATTCATCCCGCGGAATAGCGTTTGTCTTAATAAAAAGATACTGCTCGGGTAATAATTCCTACGGGATGCGCCCCTCCCCCCCAGCGGAATAATATAATAAATTTTATTAAGTATATTTAGTGAGATTTTATGCTCCTCAAGACATAATATAAATCAGCAAACTGGCCGAACGCCCTGTATAATTTTAAGTCCTTTTCCAAAACACGTGGTATTCGAGGAAAATTGCAACGTTGGCTCGGATTCGCTTTCGCCGTATCTATCTTTTGCACACATACCCCCCTATATTACTCAATTATAACTATGAGATTTCATAAACGAGGGAGTACCGTTATTAATGCCTTAAACTACTTTAAATAGATGGCCCTGTGGTCGTGGCGGCGGTGGTGGCGGTTGTAGGGAGAGGAAACAGAGCGTTAAAGTTAAAGTAAAATAAATTTTAAAAAGTGTTGGCATATCAAGATTTTATGACGAAGTAAAAATGTAGCATGGAAATTTAGCATGGAATATTCATAATCGTGTTCCATGTAATATATATAAACGAGTGAAAATGTAATATTTATAATTTCCATATCGTGTGGCTAATGGGAAAGACGGGATCCTTGTTGGAATGAAAAATAATTTTTTTAATTAGCGTTTCTAGAACTAGGTGTCGAATAGTGCAAAGCGATTTACACCTGATCGATGGAGCTTGTAGATAATATCTAGGAATCGCTCCGAGTTGTCTGGATCATGATAGTAGTACAGGTTTACAGGGAGAAATGAATTCAGCGCTTAATTTAGAGAGCGGAATTTAAATGAAATTAAGAGAGGCTTAACCCGTAAATATATCTCAGTAGATAAATTAGTGCATTGACTGAAGTGCGATTAGCGACAATTACGAGCAGGAGTCGGTTGAACTCGGTTGCATTCAATAGCAGCAACTGCCCTTCCTGACCGAACGACAATAAATCCTCCCCTGCCCCTGGTCGTCTAACCGAGGCAGACCCAACGTACTAGCCGGTGCGTGCAAGCTACGCAAAATGTACAAAAGCACCTGTCGCAAAATGTAGGGGAGAGGCTAGGGTGGCGGCAAGACGAGGACATTGATAAACGTGCCTCATTGCCCAAAATATAGGCCCGAGGTAAGTCTAACGAGCGAGAGAATCGAGACCAAGGAGGGCTCGTCCGTTGCTAGTGCGCTTCCTGGCCGACTAAATTAACAAGGAAATGTCATAGGCGACGGCATTGGTAGTGGCGGCGGTGGCGGCGATTGCGATTCCGATCGGGCGCTCTTCGACTAGTCGTGACCTCCACATACTCTCGGCTTCGACTTCTACGATATAAGGCGTGCCGCGCGTCATTAGTGTCCCACGCGAGCAAAAGTACGTCATCGCACGCGAGAACGTTAGAACTGGTTGGACAAAGTCAACCCGAAGACATTCAAGAGCCGCACTTTCCTTATTTTCAACCGATCTCCTACTATTTACCAGTACTTTTTCCCGTTATGCCCGGCTCGGCTAATGGGAGCCCTTTTTCGATCGATCGATCCATCCTCCGGATAGATCAGCGGCTCTCGTCGAGGTGTCTCCGCGGTGCGTCCTTAACCCTCCCCTGACGCCGGAAACCCTGGCGCGATACTAATTATCGGCCGATTATTCGATAAATCGGCGGTGACCGAGACCACCCCACAAAGGAAATTCGATATTTTAACGGCGCGAACAATCGTTCCGGACTCGTAAACACCGCATTGATTAACTGACAAGTGAGCACACACACAGGCCCTTCGCCAATCCCATCATCCACCGCCATTCATTCCCATGCATTACCCTGCAAAAGGATCCATAAACACGTGCAGCCAGTTATAGGGGCCCAATCCTTGGCCAACTAGAAACGGACCCTGAGGTGACTGCAGTACCATCGCCTATGACTACTGCTTCTCAATAATTGGACGCTACAGATAATAAACTCGATGCTGCCGCTCCCTTTTATGGGTCTTGCTTGTATGCTCTAATCGTCGGGTCGATATCCTGCCGAAGGGAACAATAATTACTCATAAACGATGCTTTTCCGCATTAGTAGAAGCAACGGTGGAAGAGAGGAGGGCAAGACGGGCCACGCGCAATGGGATAAGGAAGGACTGACGGAGTAGAGGAAGAAAGGCGAGAAAGGTGCTCGTAAGAAGCAGATACAGGTGTGGGACCCCAAGTCGAAAATTTTAATTACAAAGAAAAATGTGCGTCGAGGTAGAGAGAATAGAAGCGGTGCTAACTGCATAGGAGACTCTGTCCCTTATAGTTGATCGATGACGACGAATCGCCAAGGAGTTCAGGATGAAATTGTGCATTCAGTCGCGGGGAAAAAAACAAATTTTTTTTAGATTATCCTGCATCTCCTTGGGAGTAGCAGCAGTAGTAGCAGTAGTATTACTTGGAAAAGTTGACCTTTTCGTTTGTGTAAGTAGCTACCGGTCTGTTTGCGTTACAGTAATCGTTATTACAGGTAGACATTATCGGGGAATATGAAAAACGTATAGCTATGCTAACAATGGGGTTGCCCCTAAGTGCCTAATTTCGGCGGACACGGCCGATTCAGATGCGCCCGTATCTGAGCGAGAGGAAGCTGCCGGACAAATAGAGCGAGGGTATTAGTAAGGAGAACGAATAGTCCGGAGTATCGGGAGTCAATAGAAAGTTCGGACCGTGCGCTTCGGGCGCATAAAACAATACGGCAAGTACCTTCTGCTCCAACTAACTCGTCTCTTAACTTTGCCGAGCTCCTTTTTTTCTTTCCACCAGGTTATCGCTGTAGGTAACCGGAGCCGAACGCTACTGGTACGAGTAACTATTTATTTCCTCGCGCTATTTATTTCTTGGTGAAAGTAGTAGTAGGAGCGGTGGTGAGGGGCGAAAATTCAAATCGTTTGTATTGCAATTCACCATCATTGTTGTTTAATACGAGGATTAAAGAAGATTACGTGCCCCCTCGGACTGACAATTAAGTTCATTCATTTTTTTGCTTGATTGCCTTTGTGTATTTAAGATTTGACGGCTGAACGCCGAAATCCCGACTTAGTTTACTTGGTTTAGTTAACGGCTTTATCGTGGATGCCCAACTCACAGATACCGACTACATTATTATCATAGCCGATTATTATTATTACGTACAATTACTCTTTAAAGGCGCGCCTCTCCAACGACAGTTGACTTTTTCTTCATTGTCATCCGCGTCGAGGACTTTTAGACCTTTTGGCGAAAGCGTGTCCAGTTCCATTGTATACTAGCTGCAGTTAAGAATTCCGCATCGGGTAAACTTGGTTAGCTAAAGCGCGGTAACGAGAAATAAAGATAACTGAAAAAGTATAAACGATATGTGGGAAGATATTATAAAAGTACCGACTGCATAGTGCGAAGAAGATGTTTGCTCAGTATGAGTAAGAGGTCGAAAAGATGAATGGATGGACAGGTAGAGAAGGAAAGGGAAGGGGCGGAAAAGAAAGGGAAGGACAGAAAGCGGAGATACAAAGTGAATGAAGGATCCATAAGCATTTTATTTTTAAACGAGTTGCATATGATACGTGAATATACATACAGACAAACATACGCATGCAAGATCGAAACACCATAAATATACGGAGGCGAAGGGTAACCGGTTATGTTTCAGGCTCGTGCATCCGATTGGATTTCATATTCTTAGGAAGCCTTCGCGATGCCTCTCGTCCTACAAGCGAATCCGCACACAGGGCGCACTCACGGTTCACGTACGCGTACAGAACAATAAACCCTGCCAATGTAAATTTGTTTAGATTTTTACTGCACTAGCCCAATGATAAATTATACCATCCTTCTTCATTCCTTCATTAAGACGGTCGATTGAGCGTCTTGGACAGATTCGTTGTGTCTATTAATCGTGCAACGCTTATCATTCCAACGACAGATAGATTTCAAGTATGGAATAAGCAATAATCTCGTAGATAACGCGCATTCCATCCGCTTGTTATTCACTTCTAGCAGTCGTATTTTTTACGATAATCAAAATTTTACTTTATGCGGCAATAAGCTTTTATTGCAATTGAGAATAAACGGAATGCCAAACACTTACTCATAAGCCGTACACAGCTACTCAGCTCATACAAATCTAGGCATATATGTGTGTGCGTAGATGCCGTGTCTCTTGCACTCTGGGTATAATTTTTTAATCATTTGAATATCAAACGCATTTTCTTCGCATCGAGTGAAAAACAAGCAACGACAGTAAAATTAAACACAAATTTCTTGAGCACGCAAAGTATATGATCATAAGCTTATCGCAAACTTCGTATTAGTGCGAACGTTGAAAATTTATAATAATATTTAAGTTGTTAATAAAGTGAAATTCTTCTGATTACCTTCTCTCCAATTATAGATTTCCCTGTGAAGTCATGTCAATTAAATATATTTAGATTTACTTAAGATCGTTATATACTTGTAGTCAAGTATAGATACTTCTGTATTAAGGCTTTATAATAACAAAAACCGTATTTATTCGCACGGAAAAGGAAACATGCCTTCGCATTAGTTAGTTAAATTGTTCAAATTGTAGAAAACTCTATTGTACGTAATTCTAAGTTTTACATTATTCTTAACGAAAATATATGTTTAACTATATACTGGATAATAAATATTAATAGAAGAATTTCTCCATCCGTTCTTACAACGAGGAACGGATATGATGTGTACAGAAGATAACTTTTCATTTACTCTGAAACAGAATTCGTGCATATCTGTTGTCGATACGAGCACATTCAACTGGATGCTGTAAATAATTGTGGGAATGTACTGTAATTGGAATTGAGGAATGAAATTTTAAGTTTTATGGTTAAAAAATGAAAATTCTTATGAAAAAGAAAAAATAGAAGAAGAAGAAGAAGAAGAAGAAGAAGGAGATGTGGAACAAGGACATTGACGATTTAAAGTCGATATTCCTCCGACTTGAGTTACGTTTTAATAAACACAAAATTTATCAGACGGTTCTGTTTTCGAATTTTGGAACAGAAACAGTGCGAAAGGGAAGATGACGATTGAAGTAAATAAACAGGGAGGAGAGTGGACCAGCGGCGAGGGATTCTCAGCTCAAATGAAGAAGGCACCTCACGTTACGCTAAATGAAAGGCGTCAAAAGTTTTCAAACAATGGATAGCGTTCAAACCGCAGAGTCCAATGAAGAAAGAGAGGGAATCACAGTGAACATTACCTTGTTCTCCACATCGTAGGGAAAAATCATTTATTACCTAGCATCACAGGCAACATCCATTCCTTCTCCAGAATCACAAGAACATCCCCTGGTTCTCCAGAAAAACAGGGAAAAATCACTTGTTCTCCAGAATCAGAAGGAACAATCATTTATTGCTTAGAATTACAGGGAACATTCATTTCATCTCCAGAATTTGAGTAAACAATCTCTTGTTCTCCAGCATCGCAAGAAATATCCCCTAAATCTCTTGAATTATAGGGAACAGCCCTCTATTCCCCAGATTCTTAACGAACATCTCCTTGTTATCCAGAATCGGAGAAACCATCTCTTTGTTGTCCAGAATCGCAACGAACAATCCTTTGTACCCTAGACCACAGGGAAACGCCCGTTGTTCACCAGAATCAGAGGTACCATTCCATTGTTTTCCAGAATTGGAGTGTACGCTCCCTTGCTCTCTAGAATTGGAGTCAACACTCTTTTTTTCTCCAGAAACGGAGTGAAAATACCCTCGATCTCCAGAATTGGAGTGACCACTCCATTGTTCTATAGTATTGGAGTGAATACTCCTTAGTTCTCTAGAATTGGACTGATCAGTCCCTTGTTCTCCATAATTAAAGCGAACACTCCCATATTCTCCAGAATTGGAGTGACCAATCCCTTGTTCTCCAGAATAGAAGTGAACAGTTTCTTGTTCTATATATTTTGAGTGAACACTCTCTTGTTCTTCAGAATTGGAGAGAACACTTCCTTGTTTTCCAGAATTCGAGTAAACACTTCCATCTTCTTCAGAATTGGAGTGAAGAATCTTTTGTTCTCTAGAATTGGATTGAACAATCCCTTGTTCTATAAAATTGCAGTGAACTGTTACGTCGCCTCACAAAATACCCATCATGCCGGTATGTACCCTGTCAGCATTACGACAGCCGATCCTTTTCGATGCATGTTTCGCGAAACTTACGTTATCAAAGAGTCGAATCACACAATACATATGACCCTCTTTAGAGTGACCGCCGTACAATTCCTCCTGAGATAAAAACTTCAAAGAATAATTCGAAAAATAATTTCTAGCGCAATAAGATCTGATTATTTAGTGAGAATAACTATATGATTAAAACTAACCATAATATTAGAAGGTAAAAGAACGAGTAGAAAGGGAAATACAAAAATGGGAATGCGATGTACAATTCAGAGATAAGAAAACTGTATAAATTACTCGCATAGAAGAGAAGAAAGACAAACATATTATAAATCATATTTAAAAACTGTAATATTAAAAATAATATTTAGTAAAAGGAGTTTTATACGCGTGCGAAAAAAATTCTAATAAGAATTAAAAGGAGTTTTATACGCTTGCAAAAAATTGCTAATATGACTGCTGAACAAGAATTAAAAAGAAATTTACAGGCGGACGAAAATATGAAATCGAATTACTCGATACAAAATGACGCTCTTTTCGATGACTCAACATGAGAGTAGAGCGTATTCTAACATTACCCGCGACGAAAAACGATTGGAAATCGAAAAAGTGCATCAGTAAACTAAAACCCATCAGCTATATAAACCAAGTTATTGACGAAACAACGAAACAATAAAGAAACGAAACAAAATCCTTGGTCCGACGATCTGCCGTTCATTTGTACTAAAAACATCGGAGTCATTTTATTGTAATTTTTCTTTGTCAGTATCATTATAATAATAAACGATCATTTTAAACCGCGAGTGCATTTACTTAAAAATTTTATCTAGTGTTCCATTCCCTATCGCGCCTCAACCGCTACGTGTTCCGTGCACCCGGAACGAGAGGAAGGAAGAAAGTCATATAAACTACTCAAATACTTCTTCACATCATCGAAAGGTAAGTGTGTTCAAATCATTCTTAGTTAAATTTCCATGCAACTACAACGCAGTAGTCGTTGCCTGGTACCTTGCAATATTGGCTCCAGCCCTAGCCATTAAGAGTAAAATCTTAGGCTAAAAAGGGAGAAAAGCATCTTTTCTCGGTGAGGAAAAACTGCTTTTTAAACGTTTCATTCACCTTGACACGTGAACCGATGTAACAGTACACTGCCTTGTTCGCCAGAATTAAGTGAACACTCCCTTATTCTCCATAATTGGTGTACACAACCCCTTGCTCTTCAGAATTGAAATGAACACTCCGTTGTTCTCCAGAATTGCAGTCAATACTCTCTTATTCTACAGAATTGAAGTGAACACTCCCTTGTTCTCTAGAATTGGAGTGAACTTTCCCTTGTTCTCCATAATTTTAGTGAACACTCTCTTGTTCAATAGAATTAGTGCGAACGCAATTTTGTTCTCCAGAATTGAAGTGAAGACTCTGTTGTTCTCCAGAATCGGACTGAACACTCTTTTGATCTCCAGAATTGTACAGAGCACTCCCTTGTTCTCCAGAATTAAAGTGAACATTCTCTTGTTCTCCAGAATTCGGGTGAACACTCCGTTCATCTCTAGAATGGAAGTGAACACTCCCTTGTTCTCCAGAATTGGAATAAACACTCCCATGTTCTCCACGATTTGTGTGAACAGTTTCTTGTTTTCCAGAATTGAAGTGAATAATCCGTTGTTCTCCAGAATTGAAGTTAACAATCTCTCTTCCTCTAAAATTAGTATGAACAATCGTTTGTTCTCCAGAATTGAAGTCAACACTCCCTTCTCCTCCAGAGTTCTACAGAACACACTCTTGTTCTTCAGAATTGAAGTGAACACTCTGTTTTTCACCAGAATTGTTGTGAAAACAGTTTTTTTCTCCAGAATTAGTGTGAACACAGTATTGTTCTCCAGAAATGGAATGAACACTCCTTTGTTCTATTGAATTGGAGTGAACACTCACTTGATCTCCAGAAATGGAATAAACACGCCTTTGTACTATAGAATTGGAGTAAACCCTCCCTTGTTCTCCAGAATTAGAGGGAACACTCCCTTGTTCAACAGAATTAGCGCAAACAGAGTTTTATTCTCCAAAATTGGAGTGAACACTCTCTTGTTCTCCAGAATTGGAGTGAACACTCCCTTGTTCTCGAGAAGTAGAGGGAACACTCCATTGTTCAGCAAAATTAGAGGGAACACATCCATGTTTTCTAGAATTGAAGTGAACACTCTCTTATTCTCCAGATTTGGAACGAGCACTTCCTTGTTCTCCAGAATTGGACTGATCACTCCCATATTCTTCAGAATTGCAGTCAACACAACTTTGTTTCCCAGATTTGCAGCCAACACTCATTTGTTCTATAGAATTGGAGTAAACACTCCCTTGTTCTCCAGAGTTGGTGCGACCACTCCCTTGTTCTCCAGTATTAGAGTGAACACTCCCTTGTTATACAGAGTTAAAGTGAACACTCCCTAGTACTCCAGAATTGAAGCGAACACTTCCTTGTTCTCCAGAATTGCAGTCAACACTCCCTTGTTCTCTAGAATTACAGCGAATACTCCCTTATTCTACAGAATTTGAGTGAACAATCTCTTGTTCTCCAGAATTGCTGTGAACAATCCCTTGTTTACCAGAATTGCACTGATCACTCCCTTGTTCTTTAGAATTGAATAATCTCTTATTCTCCAGAATTAAAGTGAACACTCTCTTGTTCTCCAAACTTGAAGACAGCACTCCCGTATTGTCTAGAATTGCAGTACACACTTCCTTGTTCTGCAGAATAGGCGTGAACACAGTTTTGTTCACCAGAATTGGTTTGAACGCTCTCATGTTCTCTAGAATTAGTGTGAACTATCCTTTGTTCTTCTCAAGTGAAGTGAATAGTCGCTTGTTCCTCAGAATTAGAGTGAACAATACCTGGTTCTCCAAAATTGGAGCGAGCAATCCTTTGTTCTATAGAATTGGAGTGAACACTCCCTTGTTCTCCAGAATTGGAGCGAATACACTCTTGTTCTCCAGAATTTGAGAGCACTTCTTTGTTCTATAGAATTGAAGTTAAAAATCCCTTGTTCTCAAGAATTTGACTGAACAATCCCATGTTCTCTAGACTTAGTCTGAACAGCCAATGAGCTGATTTCTTTCTATGGCAAATGCTTCGTTTTGATCGAGCCTTGCAATAGCGTTCATTGGTACGCTAAGTTCACCCACCTTGATGGTTCCGCTTATCTTTGTATTATGACGCTTTATATTATGTAAAAATCTGAGCACGTAGGCCATTACTCTATTTAATTTGGATATAGCGGAAAATCTATTCAGCAATTCCTCAGAAAACACACTTTTATTTTTTACGTTAAGCACTGTTTTTGGTACCAGTTCTTTTTCTGTAATTTCTTCTATTTCCTAAATCCGGAATATATCCTTTTTCAATGCTTCTAATGATATTAGGCATTGCTGTCTTAGCTTTGGCTTGCTGCGCCAATTGTTTATTCTTCCGGACAAAACCCATCCCAGCTTTGTCTTGGAAAGCTGCGCCTGGTGTCCCTCTAGTTTTATGCGTCCAATGCACAATATTTCTTAAAGTATTTCCACACCTAATATTATGTCTATGTTGTCGGGTTTGTTGAACTGCGGATCAGCTAATCGAATTTTATTGGGAATTTTTAATGTTCTTATGTTAAGAAATTCTCCGGGAAGTTTGTTGCATATTTTATCTATAATTAAACAATTCAGAGGTGCGCAATACCGCGATCGTCGCGAGTAAAGCGTAGTACATACTGATCTGCTGACGTTTGACTCTAGCCCATTAAATCCTTCAACGGGCATTTTAATATTTTGCTGAGGCAAGCCTAACCGTCGGACAAACTCTTTGCTCATAAAACTAGTCTGAGAGCCACTGTTCAGCAATGCTCTAGCTGATAGTTTCTTCCCCGCTGTATCAATTATTTCAACTATTGCCGTTGATAATAGCACTTGACCCGGCGTCGAGGCATTTAGTGCGGACACACACATATTATTTTCCTTATAACCCGAAACCTTTGGAGCTTTGTCTGCTCGCTTTACCTGATAATGCAGAAGAGTGTGATGCTTCTTCTTACACGTTTTGCACCCACCACTATTACATTCCTTGTTCGTGTGTCCGGGTTTATAGCAATTGAAACAGAGCTTGTTTTGTTTTATGACCGCATCCCTGTCCGCCACGCTCAGCTCGCGGATTCTTTCGCATACGAATATTTAGTGCGACGCACTGCAAACTATACATGAGGGAGGGACCTGTATTGACGTCATCACGCGCCGATTATCGTTTCTTGTATTTTGAAATTTGACCATCTTTTTGATTTCTTGCCTCTCGGCGATCTCGTTATCCATTGACGTTTGTAATCTTAAATACCGATTTTCGGCATACTTGAGAAATCCCGTCATTGTAGGCAAATCGATTCCTTCAATGGTTTTTTCAAACCCTCTGCGAGTTTCCTTGTCTACTTTATTCAGGGTCAAAGGCAACAGTATCGCATCCCAACCTTCAACATTTTGTCCAAGATTCTCCAACGCTCTTAGATGAGTTTTAAATTCATTTAAAAATTTTCTTAAGAGCCAGTCTGATTCCTTGCTTATTGCTGGATATTCCATAAGCACTCTAACATGCTTTTGTATAATCACTCGCCTGTTGTCGAAGATCTCCTTCAGCAGCTTCCGTGCCGGATCGTAATTATTAGCAGGCCTTCCAGGGACGCTATTGCTGTGGCTGCTTCGTCCCTTAAGAGCAGCTTCCCTTGCAGCTTCGGATTCTCATGCACGATTTTTGTAAACGTTTCATGGAACTCCATCCATTTATTAAACTAGCCTTTAAATGTTTTTAATTCAATGGAGAGCAGCTTTATCACCTCTTCGACGTCGGCTGCAGTTGGCTCGTCATTTGGCCTCTCGTTCCTATTATTTTGCTTTGCAGCCTTAGGTAATATAGCTTTCACTCGCCCCAACGTTTCGTAATATGACTCTTCGAAATTCTCTGTTTCGCTCTCAATATCTTCTCCTAAAATGCTTAACTTATTGTGCGCGGAATCAAACAATTTTTTAAAGTCCGCCAGACTCGATTCCAACTGTTCATATTGCTCATGACTTTCCTCATCATCTATGAATCTTATAAATCGTGTCATTTTTCCCTTTATAGCGCAGCGCTCTTTTCTTATTACGGAAATTTATCCCGATTGCCCGTTCATTTTAGCGCAATAATTTAACCACAATGAATCGAAACGGCCTGAAAGGATATGGTATTGATGGAAGAAGATCCACCTACCTTATGCACCTTGGTACGCTGGATGTTTTAGTGATGCCGTGAACGTTTGACAGGAACAGGCAGCGTTTAACAGTAATTGTGGTTGGACTGTTTTATCGATTTTTTCGTCCTTGTTGCTAGATCCTCATTCGATTCGTCAACACTATCTTTTAAGCGTCTGCTTCTTTATACATTCATATTTATATTATCTCGTTACTCTTCTTTGATGAAATGGGAATCTATTATTCGTTACTTTTGCCTAATGCCATCTCTATCTTTCTGCTTATTTGTATCATCCCTATGTCCTCTAAACTTGCGTTGAACATCTGTATGTCCTGCAGAATTGGAGTGAACATCCAGTTGTTGTTCAGAATTGGAGTGATAATCCCTATGTCCTCCATAATTGGAATAAACATCCCTATGTCCTCCAGAGTAGGAGTGAACATATGTCCTATATAGTTGGAGTGAACATCCAGTTGTTGGTCAGAATTGGAGTGAACATCCCTATGTCCTCTAAACTGGGATTGCACATCCCTATGTCTTCTAAACTGGGAGTGAACAATCCTATGTTCTCTAAAATTGTAGTGAATATCCCTATGTTCTATAAACTGGGAGTAAACATCCCCATGTCCTCCAGAATTGGAGTGAATATCCCTATGTCTTCTAGAGTTTGAGTAAACATCTAGTTGTTGTTCAGAATTGTAGTAAACATCTTTATGTCTTTTGAACTCGGAATGAACACCAATATGTCCTCTAAACTTGGAGTGAACATCCCTATGTCCTCTAAACTCGGAGTGAACATCCAATTATTGTTCAGAATGGTAGTGAACATCCCTATGACCTTTAAACTCTAGAGTTGGAGGTAACATTCCAATGTCCTCTATAGTTGTAGTATACATCCCTATATCCTATAGAGTTGGAGTGAACATCCAGTTGTTTTTCAGAATTGGATTAAACATCCAATTGTTCAAATTTGTAGTGAACATCCAGTTGTACAGAATTGTAGTGATCATCCCTATGTCCTCTAAACTTGGAGTGAATATCCCTATGTAATCTAGAGTTTGAGTGAACATCCAGTTGTGAACACTCCCGTGTTCTTCAGAATTGGAATGAATACTCCCGTGTTCTCTAGAATTTGATTGAACTGTCCCTTGTTCTCCAGAGTTGGTGCGAATACTACCTTGAACACCAGAATTAGAGTAAACACTCCTTTGCTCTCCAGAATTGGCATGAACACTCCCTTGTTCTTCAGAACTGAAATAAACATTACATTATTCTTCAAAATTGGTCTGAACACTCTCTTGTTTTCCAGAATTGGCGTGAACACTCCCTTGTTCTACAGAATTTCAGTCAACACTCCCTTGTTTTTAGAATTGCAGTCAACAGTCCCTTGTTCTCCAGAATTGAAGTGACCACTCCCTTGTTCTCCAGAATGGGAGCGAATACTTCGATGGTTTGGAGAATTGAGTGAACACTCCGTTATACTCTAGAATTGGAGTAAACCCAGAATTGAAATGAAAACTTCTTTCTTCTTCAGGATTGAAGTGAACACTCCCTTGTTCTCTAGAATGGGAGTGAATACTCCCATGTTCTCCAGAATTTGTGTAAATAATCTTTTGTTCTCCTGAATTGAAGTAAACACTCCCTTATTCTCAGGAATTGTAGCGAATAATCCCTTATTCTCCAGAATTTGTGTGAACTATCTCATATTCTTCAGAATTGGTGTGAACATTCCTTTATTCTCCAGAATTAGAAAAAGCACTCCCTTGTTCTCTAGAATTAGACAAAACTCTCTGTTGTTCACGAGAATTGAAGTGAGCACTACGTTGTACTCTAGAATTGAAGTGAACCCTTCATTCTTCTCGAGAATTGGAGTGAACACTTCCTCGTTCCCCAGAATTGGAGTGAACACTTCCTTGTTCTCCAGGATTAAATTGTGCACTCCCTTGTTCTCATGAATTAGAGTAAACACTTTCTTGTTCTCCAGAATTGAAGTGAACAGTCTCTTGTACTCCAGAATTGGTGTTTAACACTCCCTTCTTCTCCAGAATTGGATTGAACACTGCTTTGATCTCCAGAATTTGATTGAACCCTTCCTTATTATCCAGAGTTGGAGTGACCAGTACCTTGCACTCTAGAATTGAAGTGAGCAAACTCTTGTTCACCAGAATCGGTTTGAACAATCTTTTGTTCTACAGAATTGGAGTGAAGAGTCCCTTGTTCTCCGGAATTGCAGTAAACATTCCCTTGTTCTCATGTGTCGATCACTTGTCTTTCACACTAATCACTAATAAATTTCAAACATATTTTCTTTTAGGTAAAAAAAAAAAAAATAAAAGAAACGTTCCGGGCCGCAATAATCACAGAAGTACGTGTATATAGGTATGTACAATAATTATTATATATATATTCCTTCAAAAAACCAAAACAAAATTTCATCTATTTCGTGAATAATATTGCGAGGAGGCGTATCTAGTAAAGTGCAATATTTACTATGCCTCCGGGTCTTCCAAATTTGTTACGTCGGTTCACGTTCAAGGCGAATCAAACTTTTTAAATGGTAGTCTTTCCTCACCGAGAAAACATGCCTTGCTCCCATTTGAAGCCTATGATGTTACTCTTAATACCTAGGGCTGGAACTAATATTGCAATGTGCTAAGAACGCCGAAAGGGGTATAGTTTTATATATATTTAAATGGACATATATTGAGATCACCTACCTTTCGATGATTTGAAGAAGAATTTAAGTTTTTTATGTTGACTTCCTTCCTTCCTTCCTCTCGTCCGGGATGTTCGAAATACACACTCGGATGACGCACAATAAGAAAAGGGATTTCAAAGTAAAAATTTAAACAAATGCACTCGCGGTTTAAAAATGATTGATTATTGTAGAAATGATAGTGACAAGGGAAAAGTACATCTAAAACGGACTCCGCGGTGTTGTTTACAAAAGTGTGGGAGATCTTTGGACCAAGGAGTGCTTGTACTTCGACGGAGGGTCTGTTTTATAACCCTGGGCAATGCACTTTTCGGGGGATTGTTTATTAAATATATAAAGTTTCTATTTCCGGTAATCTGTTGATTATTATTTATCTCAGTTTTTTGTTTTGAGGAGGGTCGCTTGTTGGTCGCCGTATTAGGAGTAATTTATAACAGGTTTCTTATATCTAAATTGTAAATCGTATTTTTTTTAACATAAATATAAATGATAAAAGAACATCCCTTTGTCCACTAAACATGCAGTGAACAACCCTATCTCCTCTAGAGTTCGAGTGAACATCCGTATGTCCACTAAACAAAGAGTTAACATCCCTACGTCCACTAAACAAGGAGTGAAAATCTCAACGTCCACTAAACAAGGAGTGAACTACCCTACGTCTTCTTGAGTTGGAGTAAACATCCCTATGTCCTCTAGAGTTGGATAGAACACACAGTTGTTGTTCAGAATTGTAGGTAATATCCCTATGTCCACTGAACTTGTAGTCAGCATCCCTATGTTCTCTAGAGTTGGAGTGAACTTCCCTATGTCCTCTAGAATTGGATTAAACACACAGTTGTTGTTCAGAATTGTAGGTAACATCTCTATGTCTACTAAACATGCAGTAAACAACCCTACGTCCTCTAGAGATGGAGTGAACATACTTACGTCCTCTAGAATTGGGGTGAACATCCCTATGTCCTCTAGAATTTGAGTGAACATCCCCATGTCCTCTAGAATTGGAGTGAACATCCCTATGTCTACTAAACATGCAGTGAACAACCCTACGTCTCTCTAGAGTTGGAGTGAACATCCCTTCGTCCCTCGAGAGTTCGAGTGAACAACTCTGCGTCCTCTAGACTTGGAGTGAACATCCCTATATCCTCCAGCGTTGCAGTAAACATAGAGTAGTTATTAAGACTTGTAGTGTACAACCCTATGTCCTATAAACTGGTACTGAACATCCCTCTGCACGTAAACTTAGAGAGAACATACTTATGTCCTCTATAATTGGAGTGAACATTAATATGTCCTCCCCAGTTGGATTGAACAACCCTATGTTCACTAAAGAAGGAGTGAAGATCCCTAAATCCTCTAGAGTTGGAGGGAACATACCTATGTCTTCCAGCGTAGGATTGAACACCCAGTTTTTGTTCAGAGTTGTAGGTAACATCCTTATGTACTCGGAAAATGCAATGAATAACCCTATGTCCTTTATAGTTAGAGTGAACATGCCAACGTCTACTAAACAAGGTCTGAATTCTCTACGTCCACTAAACAAGGAGTGAACATACCTACGTCCCTCTAGAGTTGGAGTGAACATCCCTACGTCCTCTAGAGTAGGAGTGAACAACCCTATGTCCTCCAGTGTCGGAGTGAACAGCCAGTTGTTGTTCAGAATTTTAGGTAACATCCCTATGTCCACTAAAAATGCATTGAACAAATCTATGGCCTCTAGAATTCGAGTGAACATCCCTATGTCTTCTAGAGTTGGAGTGAACATCCCTACGTCCTCTAGAGCTGGAGTGATCATCCCTATGTCCTCTAGAGTTGGAGTGAAGTCTCAGTTGTTGTTCAGAATTATAGGTAATATCCCTTCGTCCACTAAACAATGAGTGAACATCCCTACGTCCACTAGAGTTGGAGTGAAGTCTCTGTTGTTGTTCAGAATTATAGGGAACATCCCTACATCCACTAAATATGCAGTGAACAACCCTATGTCCACTAGAGTTGGAGTGAATATCCCTATGTCCTCTAGAGTAGGAATGAACATCCCTATGTTCTGTAGAGTTGGAGTGAACATCCATACGTCCTCTAGAGTTGTAGTGAACATCTCTACGTCCTCTAGAGCTGAAGTGATCATCCCTATGTCCTCTAGAGTTGGAGTGAACATCCCTACTTCCTCTATAGTAGGAGAGAACCCCCAGATGATGTTCAGAATTGTAGGTAATATCCCTATGTCCACCAAAAATGCAGTGAACAAACCTATGGCCTCTAGAGTTGAATTGAACATGCCTACGTCCTCTAGAGTTGGAATGAACAACCCTATGTCCTCTAGAGTTGGAGTGAACACCCAGTTTTTGTTTAGAATTGTAGGTAACATCCGTATGTCGACTGAAAATGCTGTGAACAAACCTATGGCCACTAGAATTGGAGTGAACATCCCTATGTCTTCTAGAGTTGGAGTGAACATCCTTACGTCCTCTAGAGTTGGAGTGAACATCCTTACGTCCTCTACAGTTAGTGTGAACAGGCTGTTGTTGTTCAGAATTGTAGGTAACATCCCTATGTCTTCTAGAGTTGGATTGAGCATCCCTACATCCTCTAGATTAGGAATGAACATCCCTATGTCCTCTAGAGTTGGAGTGAACACCCAGTTGTTGTTCAGAATAGTAGGTAACATCTCCATGTCCACAAAAATGCAGTGAACAAACCTATGGCCTCTAGAATTAGAGTGAACATCCCTATGTCCTCTAGAGTTGGAGTGAAGTCTCACTTGTTTTTCAGAATTGTAGGTAACATCCCTACGTCCACTAAATAATGACTGAACATCCCTATGTCCTCTACATTTGGAGTGAACATCCCTATGTCCTCTACAGTTGGAGTGAACATCCCTATGTCCTCTAGAGATGGAGGGAACTCGCAGTTGATGTTCAAATTTGTAGGTAACATACCAACGTCCATTAAACAAGGAGTGAACATATCCCTACATCCTCTACAGTTGGATTGAACATCTCTAGCTGCTCTAGAGTTGGAGTGAACATGCCTATGTTCCCTTAGCAAGGAGTGAACATACCTAGGTCCTCTACAGTTGGAGTGAACTTCCCTATGTCCTCTACAATTGGAGTGAACATCCCTACGTCCTCTAGAGTAGGAATGAACATCCCTATGTCCTCTAGACTTGGAGTGAACATCCAGTTGTTGATCAGAATTGTAGGTAACATCCCTACGTCCACTAAACAAGGAGTGCACAGCCCTACGTCCTCTAGAGTTGGAGTGAACATCCCTTTGTCCACTAAACATGCAGTGAACAACACTATCTTCACTAGAGTTGGAATGAACATTCCTATGTCTTCTAGATTTGGATTCCACACCCAGTTGTTATTCAGAATTGTAGGTAACGTCCCTACGCCCACAAAACAAGGAGTGATTATCCCTATGTCCTCTAGAGTTGGAGTGAATATCCCTACGTCCTCCAGAGTTGGAGTGAACACCCTTATGGCCACGAGAGTTGGAGTGAACTCTCAGTGGTTGTTCAGAATTGTTGGGAACATCCTTATGTCCACTAAAAATGCCCTGAACAATCCTATGGCCTCTAGAGTTGGAGTGAACATCCATACGTTCTCTAGAGTTGGAGTGAACATCCCTATGTTCTCTAGATTTGGATTCCACACCCAGTTGTTGTTCAGAATTGTAGGTAACATTCCTACGCCCACTAAACAAGGAGATAACAGCATCTAGAGTCCTCTAGAGTCCTAAGTCCTGTAGAGTTGGAGTCAACATCCCTATGTTCTCTAGAATTAGAGTGAACGCTCAGTGTTTGTTAAGAATCGTAGGGAACATCCCTATGTCTACTAAATATGCAGTAAACAACCCTATGTCCTTTAAGGTGGAGTGAAGATCCCTATGTTAACTACACAAGGAGTGAATGTCCCTGCGTCCTCTAGAGTTGGAGTGAACACCCCTATGTCCACTAGAGTTGGAATGAACGTCCCTACGTCCTCTAAAGTTAGAGTGAACATCCCTATGTCCTATAGATACTCTATCCCGATGTACTTTATATTTGGATTCCACACCCAGTTGTTGTTCAGAATTTTAGGTAACATCTCTATGTCCAGTAACAAGGAATCTACAACCCTACGTCCTCTACAGTTTGAGTGAACATCCCTATGTCCTCTACAATTGGAGTGAACATCCCTATGTCCTCTAGAGTTGGAGTGAACATGCCTATGTTCCCTTATCAAGGAGTGAACATCCCTAGGTCCTCTAGAGTTGGAGTGAACATCCCTACGTCCTCTAGAGTTAGAGTGAACATATCCCTACATCCTCTACAGTTAGAGTGAACATCTCTAGCTGATCTAGAGTTGGAATGAACATCCCTACGTCCTCTAGAGTTGGATTGAACACCCAGTTCCTGTTCAGAATTGTAGGTAACATCCCTACGTCCACTAAACAAGGAGTGAATATACCTACGTCCTCTACAATTGAAGTGAACATCCCTACGTCCTCTAGAGTTTGAGTGAACATCACTATATCTTCTAAAATTGGAGTGAACATCCCTGTTACGCACGTGAGGGTCTCGTGTATCGTGTAGGATGAGGGAGGAGAAATAAATGGGCATTCTTTCAATAATATCTTTATTTAAATGTTTTTCTTATATGTTTATTATTTTCCGTCAATGGTGCACAGCTTCGTCCACAATAACAACACACTGCGCAGACACGTAGTTATACAATTCAACCTTATAATTAGTCTTAACCTAACACAGGCGAACCGGAGTAACGTTGAGGTCGCACACCGTCACAGTATAGGTCGGCGTACTTACATACGCAATTTCGTGGTGAGAATCGCGTCTTGGGAGCCGTCACGCATTTAAAACTATCGCGATTTCGTCAGGCAAGCGCGCGCGTATGTATTTTCCATTTTGAATTTACGCGCGGTTGGCGGGAACGTACTGCACACGCGCGTACTCGCCTAGGCGGCGCAACGGGCGCGTCATTTGTCAGCTGACGCGTCGGCGCTGCTCCTCAGCCTGCGCGCACTCCTTAATACTCCAACAGCACTCGCGGCGAGCGCGTCGTCGCTCTCGTTGATGCCTTCGCCGACGAAGGCGTTGCGGTGAGGCACTGCTGACGTCACTGCTGACGTCAGAGGCTTCTGAGTCGGTGGAGGGGGTACCTCCGGCCAACTGCGTAATGCGGGGAACCAATTTCCTGGCTGCCTGCGGGGACCAATTTCCCGGCTGCCTCACCGTTTATGCGACGCCGAGCCTATGCGTAGCTGACGTTGCTGATGACGTCGTTGTCGCCCAAAATGGTGGACGACGCGTCCTCCCCGATAGCGTCAACTTGGTGATGCCTTCTCCGCTCTCACCTGCTAATGTCGCGGTGTTGCGTCGCGGGCTTTGCTGCAACTCGCGGAGGCTCCTTCGCTCCTCCTTTGCACGTACTCTCGGCAACGTCGGCCTGGATGAGAGTCGCGTTCCCGGTGACTCGCTCTCGCCTCACTCTCACGGATGCGGGCACGGCTCGCGGACGCACGCTGAAGGAGCGCTGTTCCTCCCTTTCCCTTACAAAGGCTGGAGCAACTACTCGCGGTTCGTCGACTATACTTTTTTTTTATGCTTGCGAAGGGATGTTACTGTATTGGCGCAAAATGCTCGAAAGAATTTCCCGTGGTGGCTGGGAAAGTACTGACTATCCCTCAAGTGCTCGGCGTCACCCTCTCGCGTTGCTCGGTACCTCACCCCCGTTTTTCGCCAATCCTCTTCCGGATTTTCCCTGCGGCGTGGGCGGCTTTCCCTCTCTTCCGGGCCCACTCGCTTCCTGCTCTAACCGGCTCCCCTCCCCCCGGTGCTAGGTGCGTCACGCCTTCGCTGGTCTCGGGCCCTTCGTGGCTCTCTCCGTCTGCCCATTCCTCGTTCCTGGAGATTCGCGGGTCCCCCCGGGACCCCTGCCCATCACCTCCTTCCGGGAGTCTCGCGGGTCCCCCTGGGACCCCTCCCCTTCACCTCCTCTTGGCGCGAGATCAGCTCTCCTCCCGCCCCCAGCACCGTTGGGTGGCACCTCCCCACAACGTTCGGTAACAATCCCTTTGTCCACTAAACATGCAGTGAACAACCCTATCTCCTCTAGAGTTGGAGTGATCATCCTTATATCCACTAGAATAAGAGTGAACGCTCAGTTGTTGTTCAGAATTGTAAGGAACATCCCTATGTCCACTAAACATGCAGTGAACAACCCTATCTCCTCTAGAGTTGGAGTAAACATCCCTATATCCTTTAGAGTTACAGTGAACGCTCAGCTGTTGTTCAGAATTGTAGGGAACATCCCTACGTCCTCTAGAGTTGGAGTGAACATCGCTATGTCCTCGAGATTTGGAGTGAACTTTCAGATGTTGTTCAGAATTGTAGGGAACATCCCTATGTCCACTAAACATGCAGTGAACAAACCTAAGTCCTCTAGAGTTGGAGTGAAGTCTCTGTTGTTGTTCAGAATTGTAGGTAATATCCCTACGTCCACTAAACAAGGAGTGAACATCCCTACATACTCAACATTTGGAGTGAACATACCTATGTCCTTTAGAATTGGAGTGAACCCGCAATTGTTGTTCAGAATTGTAGGGAACATCCGTACGTCCACTAAACATGCAGTGAACAACCTTATGTCCGCTGGTATTGGAGTGAACACTCAGTTGTTGTTCAGAAATGTAGGGAACATCCCTTCGTCCTCTACAGCTGGAGTGAACATCCCTATGTCCTCTAAATGATTGGAACTATAGAGTTGGATTGAACATCCCTACGTACTCTAGAGTAGGAATGAACATCCCTATGTCCACTAGAGTTGGAGTTAACATCCCTACATCCTGTAGAGTTGGAGAAAACACCCAGTTGTTATGCAGAATTGTAGGTAACATCCCTATGACCACTGTAAATGCAGTGAACAAACATATGGCCTCTAGAATTATAGTGAACATCCCTATGTACTCTAGAGTTGGATTGAACATCCCTACGACCTCTAAAGTTGAAGTGAAAATCCCTATGTCCTCTAGAGTTGGAGTGAACATGCAGTTGTTGTGCACAATTGTAGATAACATCCCTATGTCCACTGAAAATGCAGTGAACAAACATATGGCCTCTAGAGTTGGAGTGAACACCCAGTTGTTGATCAGAATTATAGGGAACATCCCTATGTCCACTAAACATGCAGTGAAGAAACCTATGGCCTCTAGAATTGAAGTGAACACCCAGTTGTTGGCCAGAATTGTAGGTAACATCCATATGTCCACTAAAAATGCAGTGAACAATCCTATGGCCTCTAGAAATATAGTGAACATCCCAATGTCCTCTAGAGTTGAAGTGAACATCCGTACGACCTCTAGAGTTGGAGTGAACTCTCAGTTGTTGTTCAGAATTGTAGGGAACATCCCTACGTCTTCTAGAGTTGGAATGACCATCCCTATGTCCTCTAGAATTGGAGTGAACATCCCTATGTCCTCTAGAGTTGGAGATAACATCCCTACATCCTGTAGAGTTGTTGATCAGAATTTTAGGGAACATCCCGATGTCCTCAAGAATTGGATTGAACATCCCTACGGCCTCTAGAGTAGAAATGAACATACCTATATCCTCCAGTGTTGGAGTGAACACCCAGTTGTTGTTCAGAATTGTAGGTAACATCCGTATGTCCACTAAAAATGCAGTGAACTGTCCTATGGCCTCTAGAATTAGATTGAACATCCCTACGTCCTCTAGAATAGGAATGAACATCCCAATGTCCTCTAGAGTTCGAGTGAACACCCAGTTGTTGATCAGAATTGTAGGGAACATCCCTATGTCTTCAAGAGTTGGAGTGAACATCCCTATGTCCTCTAGAGTTGAAGTGAACATCCGTACGACCTCTAGAATTGGAGTGAACTCTCAGTTGTTGTTCAGAATTGTAGGGAACATCCCTACGTCTTCTAGAGTTGGAAAGACCATCCATATGTCCTCTAGAATTGAAATGAACATCCCTATGTCCTCTAGAGTTGGAGTGAACATCCAGTTGTTGATCAGAATTGTAGGGAACATCCCTATGTCCATTAAACATGCAGTGAACAAACCTATGGCCTCTAGAATTATAGTGAACATCCCTACTTTCTCTAGATTTGGAGTGACCATCCCTACGACCTCTAAAGTTGAAGTGAACATCCCTATGTCCTCGAGAGTTGGTGTGAACTCTCAGTAGTTGTTGCAGAATTGTAGGTAACATCACTAAGTACACTAAAAATGCAGTCAACAAACTATGGCTTCTAGAATTGGAGTGAACATCCCTACGTCCTCTAGAGTTGGAGTGAACATCCCTACGTCCTCTAGAGTTGGAGTGAACACCCAGTTGTTGTTCAGAATTGTAGGTAACATCCGTATGTCCACTAAAAATGCAGAGAACTATCCTATGGCCTCTAGAATTGGAGTGAACTCACAGTTGTTGTTCAGAATTGTAGGTATCATCCGTATGTCCACTAAAAATGCAGTGAACTGTCCTATGGCCTCTAGAACTGTACTGAACATACCTACGTCCTCTAGAATACAAATGAACATCCCTATGTTCTCTAAAGTTGGAGTGAACACCCAGTTGTTGATCAGAATTGTAGGGAACATCCCTATGTCCACTAAACATGCAGTGAACAAACCTATGGCCTCTAGAATTGGAGTGAACACCCAGTTGTTGGCCAGAATTGTTGGTAACATCCGTATGTCCACTAAACATGCAGTGAACAAACCTATGTCCTCTAGAATTGGAGTGAACCTTCCTATGTGCTCTAGAGTTGGAGATAACATCCCTACATCTTGTAGAGTTGGAGTAAACACCCAGTTGTTGATCAGAATTTTAGGGAACATCCCGATGTCCTCAAGAATTGGATTGAACATCCCTACGTCCTCTAGGGTAGGAATGAACATACCTATGTCCTCCAGTGTTGGAGTGAACACCCAGTTGTTGTTCAGAATTGTAGGTAACATCCGTATGTCTACTAAAAATGCAATGAACTATCCTATGGCCTCTAGAATTGGATTTAACATCCCTACGTCCTCTAGAATAGGAATAAACTTCCCAATGTCCTCTAGAGTTCGAGTTAACACCCAGTTCTTGATCAGAATTGTAGGGAACATCCCTATGTCCACTAAACATGCAGTGATCAAACCTATAGCCTCTAGAATTGGAGTGAACACCCAGTTGTTGGCCAGAATTGTTGGTAACATCCCTAAGTCCACTAAACATGCAGTGAACAAACCTATGGCCTCTAGAATTAAAGTGAACCTCCCTATGTCCTCTAGAGTTGGAGATAACATCCCTACATCCTGTAGATTTGGAGTAAACACCCAGTTGTTGATCAGAATTTTAGGGAACATCCCTATGTCCTCAAGAATTGGATTGAACATCCCTACGTCCTCTAGAGTTGGAGTGAACACCCAGTTGTTGTTCAGAATTGTAGGTAACATCCGTATGTCCACTAAAAATGCAGTGAACTATCCTATGGCCTCTAGAATTGGATTGAACATCCCTACGTCCTCTAGAATAGGAATGAATATCCCAATGTCCTCTAGAGTTGGAGTAAACACCCAGTTCTTGATCAGAATTGTAGGGAACATCCCTATGTCCTCAAGAATTGGATTGAACATCCCTACGTCCTCTAGAGTTGAAGTGAACATCCGTACGACCTCTAGAATTGGAGTGAACTCTCAGTTGTTGTTCAGAATTGTAGGGAACATCCCTACGTCTTCTAGAGTTGGAAAGACCATCCATATGTCCTCTAGAATTGAAATGAACATCCCTATGTCCTCTAGAGTTGGAGTGAACATCCAGTTGTTGATCAGAATTGTAGGGAACATCCCTATGTCCATTAAACATGCAGTGAACAAACCTATGGCCTCTAGAATTATAGTGAACATCCCTACTTTCTCTAGATTTGGAGTGACCATCCCTACGACCTCTAAAGTTGAAGTGAACATCCCTATGTCCTCGAGAGTTGGTGTGAACTCTCAGTAGTTGTTGCAGAATTGTAGGTAACATCACTAAGTACACTAAAAATGCAGTCAACAAACTATGGCTTCTAGAATTGGAGTGAACATCCCTACGTCCTCTAGAGTTGGAGTGAACATCCCTACGTCCTCTAGAGTTGGAGTGAACACCCAGTTGTTGTTCAGAATTGTAGGTAACATCCGTATGTCCACTAAAAATGCAGAGAACTATCCTATGGCCTCTAGAATTGGAGTGAACTCACAGTTGTTGTTCAGAATTGTAGGTATCATCCGTATGTCCACTAAAAATGCAGTGAACTGTCCTATGGCCTCTAGAACTGTACTGAACATACCTACGTCCTCTAGAATACAAATGAACATCCCTATGTTCTCTAAAGTTGGAGTGAACACCCAGTTGTTGATCAGAATTGTAGGGAACATCCCTATGTCCACTAAACATGCAGTGAACAAACCTATGGCCTCTAGAATTGGAGTGAACACCCAGTTGTTGGCCAGAATTGTTGGTAACATCCGTATGTCCACTAAACATGCAGTGAACAAACCTATGTCCTCTAGAATTGGAGTGAACCTTCCTATGTGCTCTAGAGTTGGAGATAACATCCCTACATCTTGTAGAGTTGGAGTAAACACCCAGTTGTTGATCAGAATTTTAGGGAACATCCCGATGTCCTCAAGAATTGGATTGAACATCCCTACGTCCTCTAGGGTAGGAATGAACATACCTATGTCCTCCAGTGTTGGAGTGAACACCCAGTTGTTGTTCAGAATTGTAGGTAACATCCGTATGTCTACTAAAAATGCAATGAACTATCCTATGGCCTCTAGAATTGGATTTAACATCCCTACGTCCTCTAGAATAGGAATAAACATCCCAATGTCCTCTAGAGTTCGAGTTAACACCCAGTTCTTGATCAGAATTGTAGGGAACATCCCTATGTCCACTAAACATGCAGTGATCAAACCTATAGCCTCTAGAATTGGTGTGAACACCCAGTTGTTGGCCAGAATTGTAGGTAACATCCGTATGTCCACTAAAAATGCAGTGAACAATCCTATGGCCTCTAGAAATATAGTGAACATCCATATGTCCGCTAGAGTTGAAGTGAACATCCGTACGACCTCTAGAGTTGGAGTGAACTCTCAGTTGTTGATCAGAATTGTAGGGAACATCCCTATGTCCACTAAACATGCAGTGAACAAACCTATGGCCTCTAGAATTGGAGATAACATCCCTACATCCTGTAGAGTTGGAGTAAACACCCAGTTGTTGATCAGAATTTTCGGGAACATCCCTATGTCCTAAAGAATTGGATTGAACATCCCTTCGTCCTCTAGTGTTGGAGTGAACACCCAGTTGTTGTTCCGAATTGTAGGTAACATCCGTATGTCCACTAAAAATGCAGTGAACTATCCTATGGCCTCTAGAATTGGATTGAACATCCCTACGTCCTCTAGAATAGGAATGAACATCCCAATGACCTCCAGTGTTGGAGTGAACACCCAGTTGTTGATCAGAATTGAGGTAACATCCCTATGTCCACTAAACATGCAGTGAACAAACCTATGGCCTCTAGAATTGGAGTGAACACCCAGTTGTTGGCCAGAATTGTTGGTAACATCCCTAAGTCCACTAAACATGCAGTGAACAAACCTATGGCCTCTAGAATTAAAGTGAACCTCTAC